>VSMD01077690.1:0-22525 GCA_008750895.1 Mirza zaza | reverse complement strand
GAACACATCACTGCACTTGGTGGTGGGCTTCATTCTGTTTGTGAGGGACAGGGGACGTCATGGTGTCCGTTCTGTGTTTTAACTAACAGAAAACACATCGCTGCACTTGGTGGTGGGCTTCATTCTGTTTGTGAGGGACAGGGGACGTCACGGTGTCCGTTCTGTGTTTTAGCTAACAGAGAACACATCGCTGCAGTTGGTGCTGGGCTTCATTCTGTTTGTGAGGGACAGGGGACGTCATGGTGTCCGTTCTGTGTTTTAGCTAACAGAGAACACATCGCTGCACTTGGTGCTGGGCTTCATTCTGTTTGTGAGGGACAGGGGACGTCACGGTGTCCGTTCTGTGTTTTAGCTAACAGAGAACACATCGCTGCACTTGGTGCTGGGCTTCATTCTGTTTGTGAGGGACAGGGGGCGTCACAGTGTCCGTTCTGTGTTTTAGCTAACAGAGAACACATCGCTGCACTTGGTGGTGGGCTTCATTCTGCCACAGTTGGGACTGTGCTTACACTGTTTTTACTAGGGTGCTCACTTCCCAAAATATTTGTTTCAAATATGATGCCAGAAATTTCTGAGATTAAATTATCATTGGAGGCTTAAGAGTAGATAATGACTTATAGGAAACTGACTGATGAGACCCTTTGCTTTTTTTTTTTTTTTTTTTTTTTTTTTGAGACAGAGTCTCTCTCTGTTGCTGGTGCTAGAGTGCCGTGGCGTCAGCCTAGCTCACAACAACCTCCAACTCCCGGGCTCAAGCGATCCTCCTGCCTCAGCCTCCCAAGCAGCTGGGACTATAGGCATACACTACCATGCCGGGTCAATTTTTTCTTTATATATTTTTAGTTGGCCAATTAATTTCTTTCTATTTTTAGTAGAGATGGGGTCTCGCTCTTGCTCAGGCTGGTTTCGAACTCCTGATCTTGAGCGATCCTCCCGCCTCAGCCTCCCTGAGTGCTAGGATTACAGGCGTGAGCCAGTGCACCCGGCCGAGACCCTTTACTTTTTTGAAAATGTTACCTAAGCAGGGGCTGTTACTGTTGACTGTTGACATACGTGGTGTTTTGTCTTGGAACATGCAGAATCATCCCAAGGGAGATGAAGCAACTTAGGGATTTGTAGCCTGTTACTTGGATGCACTTCAGTGCTCGGCAATGACTGGAACGTGGTGTTCCAGGAGAGAAAAGAGCACTTCGGACCTCTAGACACTGGGAGGAAAATTGCAGGAATGGAAAGGATGGGGTGGGAGAAAATGAAAAAGACAGCTATTGAAAAAGTTCAGAGAAATTGAATATAAATTTAAATATTAGACATTTACACACCATTTCATGATTTATGCTGTTAGGTGGAATTAAAATATAGGACTAGGAGGCTACTATGAATATATCTGAAACAAAAATTGCTAGTTTTGCCTCTTTGTTGAAAAAAAAGTCCCTGTGATGGAGTAAGCAGCTTATAAGAAAATGAGAGACCTGGAGTGTCCTTCACCTGAATTATTAGCATAAATATTTTCACATGATACAAACCTGCCTGAGTACTTGGTGATCTAAGAAAATGAATAATGACTTTGGGACCCTTTGTGATATTTGAGGTAGTGTATAAGTCACTCAACCTTCAGGAATTTATAGTTAATTCTAGACAGTCTTACGCCCTGTCAGCTGTATCTGGCCTGTGTCTTTGCCTCAGTGGGGTCACATCACTCCTCTGTTTACTTAATATCTACAGTGTTCTGGCTCAGTTCTAGCCTTTTTCATTACTTTTTAAGAAAAATAGGTGAGAATCAATCTCTTTGAACTTTTTTAAGAACATATTTTTGAAGAAAAACAAAAGGCCAGAAGGGTGAGTAGGGAAGAAGTAAGAAATTCATCGAGAAGCTCCTACTTCTGGACACACAGCAGTGTCACAAGTACTGCCCACATGGTGTCAGCCTTTAGATGACACGTTTACTATACAGTAGATCACTTATTCTGTATCGTAATTTACCTAAACCCAAACTTTCCATTCAGAACACATAAAAGCATTAGCCCAGTTGTTACATTCTCAGGGTGGATCAGTACTAGGAAGAAGCATTTTCTTTGTGTCATTGCTGTTCGTGTGTTCTGGCTCAGAGGCATCCCTCAGCCGTGTCCTTTCCTGATCCTGATCCCTGGCATAGGGCTCGGTGATTCATCTGCTCTTTGTCATGTATATACCTTTTGTATTCCCTCGAAGGCCAAAGACAGAGTACCAAGTGACCAGAAGAGCTTGCTTTAACATCAGTTCTCTTTGAAGAAAGTTGAGCCCAACATGCTCTATTGATGATAGATTACTTCTTTTATTGTGTCTTAATCCATGCTCTGAAGCTGTCTGAGAACATGATGGCTAATATCCATTTGTGAGATGAAAGCCTTTTGATGAAAATGTATCAGGGAATAATAAAATGCAATGCCATTCTTGTTTTAAAGAAAAACTTAGCAAACTAGGACAGGAAAGATATGTACCAAAATCCTGCAGTAAGTATGATATTTATATTTATTTATATTTATCAACTTATTCATAAAATATATCTATCAACCATTTCCACGTATCATGTTTAATGGTGAACCATTATAAGAATCCCATGCAAAATCTAAAATGAGACAAGGATATCCACCGTCACTACCTATAGTGTATTTTACGCAAAGTCCTAATCAGCTCAATAAGAAAAGGCAAGTTCAATAGACTTTATAGACAAACTTAAAACTAAGCAAAATTGCCCAACATTTACCAGCAACCACCAGCCAGAAAATATTACATAAAATAAAATCCCTTTTTCAAAAGAAACAATAAATACAAAATATCTAGGAAAAACAAAAAAGACGTGAGAATTTTATGGATAAAAAATATAAAACTTTAAGAACATAGAAGAAGATAAAAATAAATGAACAGATGTACCAAATTCATCAGTGGAAAGATTGTAATGATATTTGTTCTCAAATTAATTATGGAGATTTAATTATTTTCATGGATCTTGGCAAGCTGATTCTGAAGTTACTGTGGATGAGTAAAGGACCAAGGAGAGCCACAGTGAGTTTGAAAAGAAAGGAAGGAACTGCCCGAGATTGGCAAGCTTATGTGGGAGAAAGCAGCTTTTATATTTTACTGCTTTTTAAAAGTAAAAATAGTCTTTAGCTAATAAATGCACAAACAAAATTCAAAAGGGGATACTGTGGAAAAAATAAGTCGTTTTCTACCCTTGTTCCTTGAGCCCCTCTCTTAACAGTTTCTGAAATGAATGGACCCCTAGAACTCTTTCGTGCATCTACAATTGTGTGATATTTTTGAGAAATAATAGCATCTTATACCGTGATTTTTTAAAAGCATAATATACCTTAGTGCTTATGTCATCTTAACACCTATAACATTGCTTCATTTCTTATAAAGACTATATAGTATTCTTTGAAATAGTTATAACTTATTTAACCAGTCCCTTAAGATGTATGTTTTGGTTATTTCTAATCTTTTCTTGCTGCCAACAATGCTAAAATGAATTTCCTTCCTTATGCATGTATTATTTTATATATACCAAAGTATTGCTATAGGATAAATTCCTATAATTTGTGGGTCAAAGGGTGAGTACATTTTTGTTTTTGATAGATATTACCAAATTAGCCTCCACAGAGGCAATACGGACTCACACCCCAGCAGTGACGCCCAACGCCCTGTGGATTGTTTGTGCGTTTACGAATCTGACGTGCAAACTGTTACTTTGTGGTTCTTCGTAGTAGTAGTACTTTTTTATATATTAGGAATATGTAGAAATTAGTTCTTTTGTGATACATGTCACAAGTACATTTCCCAGCCTGTCATTTGTGTTTGGTTATTGTGGTTTTTTCCTATGTTGAAATCGCTGATTTTTTAAATATGTCAATATTGTTACATCACTTCTGGCTTTTATTTCATACTTTGAAGGTTTTTCCTCACAGTATTGTGAGAAACACTTTGCAGTGTTTTCCTTCTAATACTTTGTGGAGTTTTGATATTTAAATCTAATCGATCTAGAATTTACTTGGGGGTTCATACTGAGGTGGGAATCCATCTTTCCTCCAGTCAGTTTCTGTTTGTTCTCCTTTGGTGTCAGTAGCGTTTCAGAATTTTCTTCATACAGATTTTATCATTTCGTCTATTATCAAGGATTTTATTTTTCTTATTGCTGTTGTAAATAACTGAGGTTTGGTGGTCTTTTAAATCTCCTATTTTTGGTTCTCATATATGAATGCTGTTAATTTTAGTAAATTAGTTTGCACTGGAGGAATTTATTGAATTGCTTAAAAATAGCATATCAGCTGATTTTCTTGGGTTTTCTAGAGACAGGATTTGCAAATAATGATCATTTTAACTTTTTACCAACTTTTATACTTATTTCAACTATTTTAGTTATTACTTTTGCAGAGTGTTAGAGAAACATTATAGCCATAGACAACTTTGAATAATCCTGATCAGGAAGTATTTACTCATTTCTGTTTTGTTAGGCTCTGGGTATTGAATTTTACTAAATACCTTGTCAGTGTGTATAGAAATCTTTGTGATTTTTCACTTGTGATCTATTAATGGGGCAAATTACGTTTTTAGATTTCTTGGCATTATATCTTCCTTCAATTCTTAGAATTAAACACTTGTCTATGGTATAGTTTGACATTTGAATTTATTAATGTTTATTTATATTTAATATTACACTATAGTCAAAAATTTTATTTAGGATTTTTATATCAGTAAAAATATAGGACACTAGTTTTCTTTTTCTGTGCTATTTTGTGGGGTTTTCTTACCATTCTGTGCTAGATTCTTTGCTTTCCTATTACTACGCACTGGAAGAGTTTGAATCACGCTGGCGTTATGTGGTCGCTGTAAGATTGATAGAGTTACCTTACGAATATATCCCTAGCTGATATTTTTCTGGCCAAGCTCTTCGCCAACTTCCTCTAATTATTTCTTTACAAATTGGTCTTTTTAAGTATTCTGTTTTGTTCTATGGCCAAGTTTTGGTCATTTATATTTTCTTACAAAATCATAGTGTTTATTTTATATTTTTGTGCAGAACTGAAGAAAGTAGTGGCTTATGACTATTTTAATTTCCATTTTACATGTAGCTATTTCCTTGTAGACATTTCTTTCTTTGTATGTTTGGGCTTTGTGTCTTCATTGTTGATTAGATTAGGTGATGGTACCTCTCTTTTGTTTTTTCTTAAGATGGAGCTCCTGCGTTAACACCGTTAGTTCTATCATTTTTGTTTTTTCATAGCATTACTTCAGCATTTTCATTATCGTTTTCAGATCTTTTGCAATTTTTAGGTAACTTTTTTGACTCAATGATTATCTATTATATTTTTGTGGACCGAGAAAAGTGAATTGAAATCTGATAATTCTGTAATTCAGTCAATATTTCCTTTATTTCTTATAGTTTTTGCATTGTAGCTGTGCTCTGTTTGTGCTTTTTAAATGATTTTCGCCCTGGATTCCAAACCCTATACACTGCAGTCTCGATCCCTGCTCCATTTGGACTGCATCTTGCGATGTGTCTTTGCCCATTCGTTTTCAGTCTTCTGAATAACGCTTTTATTTTTTTAGTTGTGGAATTTAGCCGGTTTATATGTATTAAGAAGACAAATGTGTTTGGTTTGGGTCCTCTCATCATATATGACATGCTTCATGTTTTCACTGTTCTGTTTTTACGTTTTGCTGCATAGTGTGTGTGTATGAGTGTCTGCAGGGAACGTAGAAGCGTTTCTGTGCTGAGGGTAACGTTTATTGATTTCAGTAGCCCACTTGACCCCTGCAACGGCAGTAATTGGCTCTGCACTGGGACAGCGAGGGGACCAGTGCGTGTTCCCTTTCACCTGTGTCCTGCCCTGCTGTCCAAACCGCAGTGTTGGTTAGTCTTGACCTTTGCATATCAAAATGCATGTATACCTCTACTGCAAGATTTGTTGCTTGTAGTCTTTTGACTGTTAGAAAAGGTGACAAAATTAGGATGTTTGGACTGGCTCCCCACCTTCTTCCTCCCCCACAGCCCATGTTGTCGATTGTAGACTCCATCGTCAGGGTGGATTCCTGTCCTCTGTAATCACAGTCCCCACCCCTATCTGTGTTAGTCCTTCAGTGAACCAGATTGACAGAAAAGGCAGGCGTGTCTTAGGTGTGAGCTGTCTCCAAACAGAGAAGAGCCATCCGTATTGCACATACTGAAAACACAAATGCTCATCGTTGGTCCTTTGGCTGATGTTTACTCATTTTTGTTAAAATTCATCCTCTGAGTTGAGTAGGTGCTTCAACGCTGGGTTTTTGTGTT
Organism: Mirza zaza; assembly: GCA_008750895.1. Classification (NCBI taxonomy): domain Eukaryota; kingdom Metazoa; phylum Chordata; class Mammalia; order Primates; family Cheirogaleidae; genus Mirza; species Mirza zaza. Next base: position 16,221 of record VSMD01077690.1, on the reverse strand, counting down.
TTCAGAATTATTTGTTGCTTTGGTATTTGAAGGACAGGCTGATTAGATATAAAATTCTGTGTCCTACTTTATTTCCTTGAGGACTTTGGTGGCATTACTCCCCCGTCCGATAGCATGGAATGTTTCTCTGGAGACGTCTGAGGCCAGTTTGATTTGTCCCCTACTGTGTTTTTATCTGGATATCTAAAGGCCTCCAGATAGTAGTTCAATGGAGATATATAGGTAGGTACATCATACGTAGATACTTGCATACATGTATGTATTAGTATTGAGGTTTGCTTGGAGGGGAATGGAAAGTGGCACACATTGAACTTTATAACATTTTATTTCTTTGAAAAATAAAAGAAATACAAAGCAAATTTGCCAAATACTAGCATGATTTAAATATAATTGGTGAACACGACGGAATCTGGATATTACTATTCTCTGTGGTCCAGGGTATGTTTGAAATATTTCATGTTTTTATTTAAAAAATACCACGTAACTATAAATCGAGGAACACTGGTTGTGTTCCAGTGACTCAGTCCCAAGTATAATTAGTTGGGAAAAATGACGTTTGCCTTATTGATCACAACGTGCATCTGTGTTTTCCTTGTGTGTTGACAGCCTCTCATGTGGTTCCTATATTTTCTCTGGTGTCATTTCCTAAGTGTTGGGTAAAAGTATTACAAAATACGATTGTTGTTCTAAAGCCCTATGGTTGGAGATTTTAAAATTCTAAATTGAGGATCTGCAGGGTGGGAGTGAGTGGTAAGTGCTCTAGAGACTAAAACTAAGTGGGATGTTTGACTGAAATCTGTTAAGTGATTTATATTTGCTGATTTGGGACCATTTTGAATAAATATTGCTCTACACATACAGAATAGAATTTAGGTTTAAAATAGCATGATAATTGGAGGAGTGAGTATTCAGGACTCTCCTTTGCTCTTTCTCTCTTCCTTTTTTCTTTCAACATAGCTGAGAAATGCAAGTTGTAATAAAAGAGAAACAAATCACCTCCATTTTCTTATTTTTATTACTTTTTAGTTTTCAGTAGTAAAGGATTTTTAAATTTTGTTTTTCTCCCCTGTGTTCAGGTATATGTCTCGAGTCCACGGCATGCATCCAAAAGAGACCACCCGTCAGCTGAGTTTAGCTGTGAAAGATGGTCTTATTGTCGAAACTCTAACAGTGGGCTGCAAAGGCTCAAAAGCTGGCATTGAACAGGAAGGATATTGGTTGCCAGGAGATGAGATCGTAAGTATATTTTATTATATTTAGAGATGTAAGCTTTCAATTTTTGAACATTATTTAGATACAACCTGTGGAAATTCATTGTAAGAAATTTAATAATATTTCATTTTAAGATTTTTATCAACATTAAGGCTCTACATTGGTAGTGCAGATATTTTCCTTCCTGATTCTTTAAGAGATAACTCGATTTTATAAAGATCCTGCTTTTTCTGTCTGTGTTACCTAGAATATAGAAAATGAAACAAAACAAACAAAAGCCCTTTCAGTGTACGCAGGCTTAATGGCATTCCCAAGTGTTTTCTTCAATAAATATTAGTACCAGATGTTTCAGTGCAGGCTAACACTGATGCTGTTCAGGCAGAGTAAAGGGATATGCTGTTTTCTGAGGGAACCGATGTCACTTCAGGGGTGGTGGCATCAGAGCCCAGAGCCAGGCTTCACTGGGAGTTCTGCTGCAGGTACAAAGTTTCCAGACGTTAGACCCCCTGGCCATTGTCCTCATCGACTAGTGACTATTGCAGGTTTTGTGTACTGGAGCAGAAATCAAATAGAAAATTAATTCTCTTTGTATTTTTAACTAGTTCTAATTTTGACTCCTTTTCAGTGGTGATATTTTAATCCTCCGTTTCCTCTCTGTATATAACTTTATACTCAGGCACATATGGAAGTACAATTTTTGGTTACACAAAGATTGATTTCATGTATAATATTTCTATATTTGTTTTCTTTGATATTTCTAATACTGTGCTTAGAAATATCATTATCGATAGATGATTGTGTACTCAATCCAGATAACATGAAATTTCTAATCATGAAACACTTGGAAACTTATAGATTTAATATAGAAGATTATACTGATAATTTCTGAGATTTACATAGTAATTAACTAATATTTAGTACAACTTAATCCATAGGATTTTGGTTTGTGAATTATGTGTATATTTTTTCATGAAAATGATTTTATGGCCGGGTGCGGTGGCTCACGCCTGTAATCCTAGCACTCTGGGAGGCTGAGGCAGGAGGATCGCTCAAGGTCAGGAGTTCGAAATTAGCCTGAGCAAGAGTGAGACCCTGTCTCTACTAAAAATAGAAAGAAATTAGTTGGCCAACTAAAAATATATATATATAGAAAAAATTAGTCGGGCATGGTGGCGCATGCCTGTAGTCCCAGCTACTTGGGAGGCTGAGACAGGAGGATCGCTTGAGCCCAGGAGTTTGAGGTTGCTGTGAGCTAGGCTGACGCCACGGCACTCTAGCCCAGGCAACACAGTGAGACTCTGTCTCAAAAAAAAAAGAAAAAGAAAATGATTTTATTATTTCTTTTTTTACATTTGTGCCTTTCCATATGCTTTCTTTCTCCTCAAGTTGAGGTTTTCTTGTTCAGTTAATTCAACAGACAGTCAGTGAGCTTATTATGTGTTCACCAATGATAATATATTAGGTCTTATATTCTAGTTTTTATTTTTACATGTTCTTATTGCATATATTTATAGAATCATCTTTTTCTCGCCCCACCATGAGATCTTAAATGCAAATCAAACGAACAGTATGCAGGGTTAATTCTGATTGATTCTGGTGGATAAGAATTCACATTTTTATGCTAAATATGGACGGATAATCTAAGCACGACTGAACATATCAAAATCGTGCCTAGTTTATAATTTAATACGTGAATACTAAAAACTCAAAGGTAATATAGTGTACTAGAAAGAGGGAAGGCTACAATGAACAGGTTTCAACTCCATCTCAAGCATTCGCTCAGTTGTTGACCTTGAGGAACTTTCTTGACCTGTGATTCTCTTTCCTCAACTGTCATCCAGACGTTAGCGTCTATTTCATTTGATTGTCTAAAGGATTAAATGGGATTATCCACATAAAGCATATAACTTTGTATTCAAAGCAAGTTTTTGGCCAGTGAATAAATATGCTTAGAACAAGAAATGCCTGTGTACAGTACAGCAAAAGCACATAAATTTTTTACTAAGCATACAAGCAAAAATTCTTATTGGGATCTTTTTACTTTTCAACTGGTATCAAAAGACGAGAGGTTTTCTGCCAGAACACGGGCTCTTTATTGCAGGTGCTGCCAGCCTAAAGAGGCCGATCACGTGTGAGTTTCACGACCTTGGCTGGGGCACCCCCTGGCTGCAGTTTTCACACCCTGATAACCCTCAGGAGGACTGTGATTAACTATGTCTCCCTGGGCACAGGCGTCTCTGCCGGGCCAGCCCTGCACACGTGTTGACAGCGTGGCCAGTGCGTGCAGGCTGCTGCACACAGTGGTGCCACACGTGTGCGCACTTGCGCCTTGGGAAGCGCCATGCACGCCACAGAGGCTACACGCTTCCCTGTTTATCCGGGAGTCGCCAGTGGGCGGCGGTGAGGTGTTCCGACAACATCCGTCTAGGGCAAGAGCAGCAGGGCCACCTTTTCTGAGTTGCTCAGAGGTGTTCTGTGGTGGCAGCTGCCCCACACGCAGCGTTGGGGTCTGGGCGCCTGCTTTGTAGCTTCACTGCCTGTGTCTCGCATGAACCACTTTGATGCCTCTAAACACTCGGTTCTCTGAATCGAAAGATGTATGATGTTATTCATCTTGGCTTTCTGACTCAGTATCAAGAAAGGGAAAAGTCAAGGAGATATATTTGGACTTGGGAAGGGAAGGTGTAGGGTGTTTTTGGTTACATGTTTTTAAACATTTAATTCAAAGTTACAAAAGTTCTTTAAGCAGTTCTGTCATTTTAAAAAATGGGTAGTAAAACTCTTCTTCTTTTCCTTTGATGACCTCTAAAAATAGTAGTTGCAAGGCCAGGCGTGGTGGCTCACACCTGCAATCCCAGCACTTTGGGAGGCCAAGGCAGCGGGAGGGTCACTTGAGGCCAGGAGTTCGAGACCAGCCTGGGCAACATAGCGAGACCCTGTCTCTTAAAGGGAAAAAAAAAAAAAGTAGATGAAGTAATCTACCAACAAATTCAACCAATTTTTAAAGTGACAAACTTGCTGAACCTGGGAAATACTCTTGTACATTCCCTGTAGTCATCTTGTACTTGCAGATTGGGATGTCAGTACCATTCACTTGTAGGGTCCAAACATAATAATTAACTTAAAGGCGGTTTTCAGAGCTTTTGAAGTTATACTGATAAAGGGCCATTAGACCAGGGCACAGTGTGAAACTTTCTGATTTCTGATCATTCAGTGTTTTGTTATATCAAAACCATTTCTTTTGATTTTTGATTTTTTTAAAGAAAATGCTACATGTTCTCATGGGCTCAGGATTGCTTCATCAACTGCTCGTTTTGTGGACGTGTACAGGGATAGCTGCCTTCAATCCAAGTTTCTTCACAGTATTTCACCCCTTTATTCTGACGACTTGAGAAGTATATTTCTTGGGCAGAATTTTATCATTTTCTGGGCTAAGTTATGTTTGGTGTTTAGTAGCTGTCTTTGTAATAAATACAGATTAATCCCTTAAACTCTTAACTAATGAGGTACTCACTAAAGATGGGAAGGTCTTACCAAAGTACCTATTGTGATAGGGTAAGGCAGGTAACCTTCAGTTATGGATCATTTGCATATAAAGCATATCAGGTATTTATTTTGAAACGGAGGCAGTTAACGTACGTTACTTCCGACTTTCTTCATGGTTCCAGCACAAAGCCACACTATCATTTGACAGATACTTATGATCTGAAATTAAAAAGTCTGGTCACACGTGTTGAGGATTACTTAAAAAATATATTTTTAAAAACCATGAAGTTTGCTTTAAAATGACTTCTTCCTTTACTTACTTGCCAAATTTGGACTCAGGGCCTCATTTCTTCTTTCGTAGTTAATGTCAATGAGTTTAGGAGCCACGGCTTGCTTTTTCGGTTAGAGTCCTTCCCTGGTTTGCTTTGCTGCTTATGATTCTGAGAGTGACTGGAGCGCGAACAGGGCCCCGAGTTCCTTCTTTCCACGCGTGCCCCTGGGCAGGACCTCGTGCTCCTTTGAAATAGGCCTGGGAGGCATCTTTTTAAATGGGAAAAGGTAGGGCGAATTCTGGGTTTTTTGCTTTTTCTCACTTAGAGTTTTTGACACCTGTTAAAAAGCATAATGAATAACAATACATATTTTGTGGTTACTGGAAGGACTCACATACTATATTGGGGTAAATGGACTTAAATCTCAGTTTATAGTGGGGCGAGACTGGCACTTTTTTCCTTTCATCATCTGTTCCTCCCAACTCAAAATAATCTGTCGAAAAGAAGGTTGAGGCTGTATTTCTCTTGAAATTTAGCTTTGCTCACATCTTTAGGATAAGAGATAGGATCGGAATTTACAGCCTTATTCTTCCCACACCTAAGCAGCCCTGGCGAGAGGTGTGTCCCTGCTTTGTTTTGAGAACAACACTGAGAGGGGCCTGCCGCATCCCAGCCTGGCTCCGCCAGCCGCTTCATAAACACGGCGTGGAACGTTAAGAGTTTTTTAAATTTTAGGTCTTTCTCTTTTTCTTGTTATAATAGCAGTTGTCATAAATTAATCATATGGTTTTAAATACCCTTAGTGAAAAAATTGATGCTAGAAATCAATTACACTATGGCTCTGTGTGCATTTAAAGGATAATATACTTGGAAATTCTTGCTTTGGTATAGAATTTCTATTTTATTCAGTAGAATATTTTGGGGTCATACTATCCCATTATACTCTTTTTGGTTTATATTGATTGTGTGTGTGTGTGTGTTTTCTTTTTTTCCTTTTCCTTCTGTCTGAATTCTGTTTTACTGAGCGATGTTATAATGTTTTTGTTTAAAAAGTAAATAATATTTAAAATTACTGTAAGTATGTAACCATCAAATTCTTAGCTCCTAATGATTAAGTGAATTTCTAATAGAATTAAACTAAGCCTAAAACTGTAGAGAATTAATTGTATATCTAGATTAAAATGCCATCTCAAACGCATATACTTGGTAGTGTAATGTTTATCAGCTTCTTAAGTAGAAATAGGAAATGGCCTTAAAATTTAAAATTGCTTTTTTGATGAAGGTGCATTATAATTTGGAACCTTATTCTTCCACACGCCTGCGCTGTTACATGACTGTGATTCAGTTTCGTCTGTAAGTCAGCGTTGGTATTTCTTGCCCTGTCCAGCTTACAGAAATGTGAAAGTCAGGTGTGTAACAATGAATTTTAAAGGGTCTGGAAAAGAAATGTGCACACACACATAACTATAAGCCTGCTGTATCATTTTATGGCTTGGTCAGTCCTGTTTTGCGCACTCAGTAGACAATCTTAGTAGTGTCAGTGAACGCTTCCTGAGTGCTCACACTGTGGCAGGCACTCTTCTAAGGATGATATACATATTGCTTCATTTGATTCTTAGAAAAACTCTATGGATTAGGTGCTATAATCTTGTTCATTTTACAGAGAGAAAGTGGCACACACAGAGGCTAAGCATTCTGCCTGAGATTATACAGGCGTGAGCTCAAACCAGTCTGGCTCCGGAGCCCTAACCAAATGCCGTACGGATGAGAGAGACTCAGGTCAATAGACTGCTGCTAGAGGTGCAGTTTCCTACTAGGGTGTGAGGGCAGCCTGCACAAATTTCATACCATGGGGAGTTACTGAGTTCACCACACTCACATTCATTCTGATTTTTAAAAAATCCAGTGCGAACGAACCAGTTTTAAGTCAATAAGATATACATTCATGTCTTATGCAAACTTATAATGGTACCACATTTGTTTTTTAGTAAAATATTTTTCTAATATTTTACTGTGATGATGTTAACATCATCATGGGTTTCATGACACGTGAATTCCTGGAGAGAGATTTTCTCTGTGTCCACTTGTAGCTTTCATGTTAGTGTGAAAAGTAATGACTCTTACGTTTGCATGCTGCTGTCTTTTCATTAATGATTGACTAGCACATTGATAGGTTACCAGCTAATATCATCTGCAAAACAGTATAAGCCATATAGGAAATAATAAACAGTTTGACCATGTTATGAAATCCCTTTATCCCTGTATATTGCCTGATACTGAGCAAAATAACAGTAGAGAGACCAAGATCACTTCGTTTTTATTTTGAAAGGCCTGCAGTATCAGCCTTTCTCCAAGACAGCAACCCCAAACCAGGTGAACCAATTGTGCACTATGTTATTCTACTTTAATTCTGCTTTTTGGTATTATAGTTGTATCTTAGTTTAGGCCTACTTAACTCTTGCTAGAATTGTTTGTTAAAACCATCCCATCTTTACATTGCTTCTAGTTTTGAATTTTGTGCTAGTAGGTTTGCTTTTTAAAAACGTCCTTGTTTTGAAGTGGCATTCCACACGTGCTGTTACTTAGGCCGTATCTAGTGTTGATGACAACTGGTGGGACCAGTGAAAATGCAGACCTAGCTATGGCACGGTTGAGTGTTAGCCAGGAGCACCACGTAAATGATTCTTATTTGCTAAAAAGACAAGTTACAGGCAACTTGGCCTATAATAAACATTGCTCTATCATTTATACCTCAGAAAAGTGTTTCCCGGAGTCAGAATCTAATAACTTTTGAACTGGACTTTGGCATGTTTTGAATGTTCTGAAAACTGCTGCCAGGAGTGAAAGAGTGGGCAGCAGCCAGCACCTTCTCCAGCCATGTTTCCTCTCGTGGCGGAGAGCGGAGTTGGTAATACGCTCTTAGTAAACACATCCTGACATTTCTCTGCTTTTACTGCATTTGAATTGTGCTTGCATTCCTATAATTGTTGTAAAAAATTAGGTCAAGAATTAAACACCCTATTGAAGAAAGATCATTTTCATCTTCATTTCATGGTGGAGGGGGAAAGAGTAGGGGTGGGAGAGAGTGATGCAGGGGCTGGAGCTATGGCAGAAAACACCCTGGTTCCCTCTCTTAACTAACCCAGCAACCACCATTTTGACCATCGTGTGAAGACAAGTCCATGTGGAACCTTCACAGGGTGAGAGGTGGCAGTTTCTGTTGTTGGGTCAGACATAAGCCACTGAAATCCTTCAAGATGTTTTTGAACAGCTATGAGGAAATATTCTGAAGTACTTTGTTTTAAATTTGGAAGGAGTTCTATTAACTAAAAGTCGAGCAAGATACCTTATCTCCACTGAAACCTACTTTATCAATGGTTTTTGATGCAATGATTGATAAATTGAAGTGTCTAAAATGCAACCTTAATATGAGCCATCTGAAATGGGTATACCAGCGAGTGTTGTTTTAATTCAGCCAAGCACCACACACGTCTTTGTGATGTTCTGGGTCAGACTTCGTGGATAGACCTTTTTCCTGCCATGCATAGTCAGGGTTTTGTGTAAAATCAGTATTTTGTGATTTCAGTGCAACTGAAATTATTCCACCAAAGTGAGTTCGCAGAATATATCCCCGGACAGGAAAGAACTAAAAATGGTCATGCCTTCTTTATTATTTTAGTCAATAAAGACGTTTTTGCACGATTTACTACCGCACTCTAGGCATGACTCTGGATGTGGGCTAGGAGACGTGAATTTTGGGACATTAGTGAATCTCTTTCTTTTGGAGGAGTAGGCAGTGGCATTCAGATACGGTCAAGCAGTGACACATCTGAGTGTTGTGGGAAGTCGCTGCTCCCTGAGTGAGTGCTACGTACAGGCCTTCTGTTAGGGGAGAAGCAACATCAGAGAAAACACGCAGGCTGCTCAGCCTTGGAGACAGTGTAGATGAAGGTTTGTGGACAGAGAATGGCGGCAGAACCCCAGTTTGGGATGTCAGGGTCCCCAGTGGAAGGAAGGACTTGATCGTACTGACTGTGGGTTTTGCCGTTATTCGTGTGGTTACCACATGTACAAGAGGAGGTTGAGAGCTAACCCATCACTCTTAACGTAAGTATTTATAATTAAAGCTAAGAGTGATATTTATGATGAACTCTAAACTCTAACAGTCTTCCGTTTATGTGTAAATGGTATTAGCTGTGCAAAAATGGGTCACAAATAAGAGCATCTTGAGGAATGCCTGTGTGCTACAGTCATGTTCTTTTATTTCTAGGAATAGCCACAATCAGGAAATCTACTTCCTTTTTTTTTTTTTCCTATGATAATCTCCCTTGGATAATGTGATCAATCCTTTAGTTTCAAGTTTTCAATTTATTTTTCAAATTCAACAGACACTGAAAATTTGACAACCTATCAGAACATGAGCATTTTGATTAGGGGTTATTTTTAATAAAGCATCCAATACCATGGATGAGAAGATAACAATAGTGAGCGTTACCATTTATTACTATTTTCTCTGTTCCCACAGTTTAGTATGTATTTTTTTTTTAAAGCAGAACAAAAGAAAGGTTTGTTTACTTGGAATGCTAAGCTGTAGGTTGGTTTGGAGTACTCAGTTTACTAAAGAAATTATTCCTTAGATTATATTTAAAAATGAAAGATAATGTTAGAAATGGGATTGGCTTTGGACTTAATTCATTTTGGACTGGTTTTGCTATCAGATTGCCTTAAGATATTTCTGGATATTAATATGTTCAGGAAAGACTTTAAAATTTAAAGAAGTAAATTTTTAGGTTATTTTCCCTCTTGTTTTTAACACAGTAAATGTCTGAAATTGTTTATAATGCCTAACTTGGGGACTTGAGTTTCAATTTTGTTCTTAGTCATTGCAGATACTGACAAAATGTCATACAAAATTATTTTGTATTTTTTGTAGGACTGGGAAACAGAAAATCATGACTGGTATTGTTTTGAATGCCATTTGCCTGGAGAGGTGTTGATATGTGACCTGTGTTTTCGTGTGTATCATTCCAAGTGTTTGTCTGATGAGTTCAGGCTTAGAGACAGCAGTAGTCCCTGGCAGTGCCCAGTGTGCAGGGTGAGTACCTACGAGCTTTCCTGTGCTGGGTCGAGGGTTGGAACTGACTCAATAGACTCACAAGGACGTCCCAGGTGGTCTTGCCAGGTGAAGGGATGGAGGGTGGGGGTTATCTTTCTGGAACGGCGATGCCATCTTCAGGGTGGGGCTTTAGAAAGCTCTAATCACATAAGAGTGTCTCCCCGTCATACCTGGCCTCTGGCTGATGCGGCCATCCGTCAGACAGCCTTTGGGAGCCGGAAACACTCTCCACACCGACAGCTGTTCACCAAGCACTTCACGATAAACTGCACGGTTCACGCTGTTCACAAAACACAGCTAGCGAGAGGCACGTTGTTGGACGCTTTCTTTATATACTTCCCATTTTATATCCGTGTAACATTGCCTTATTTTTGTCATATCGTGAGTTAGTTTGTTTTTTGCTTATATTTTATTTGGAGGATGGAGGGATGAGGCAGTTGTGTATAAAGAATCCTAATTATTTTATTTAAAACAAAATGAAATTGCTGTTAGGTAAAAATACGTAATTTCCACAATTATTTTAATTTATTTTCCCCATTGAAGAATATCCATGCTATGATTGTTGGTTGCAGAATGTAGAATGTCTGTGTATACGAGTGATGTGTGATGACTAAATACTGCATTACATATGGTACCGATAAGTAAGGAGTTATTGCAACCTCTTTTATTTTATACTTGCTATTATTACAATATTTATTTGTAATCATGCAAATAGTATGGGTTATTCCTGAGTTCAGTTTGCAAATATGTTTTATAATACTTGAATAATTTAAGTGTTCCTTTACTCTTCGAAAAAAAGTTTTGTTTTCATAATTTTACCCCTTGTGACATTAGTCAAAAACTTCCTGCCAGCATGATGAGCAAACGACTGTGTTTCCCCGAAAATAAGACCTACCCATAAAATAAGCCCTAGCAGGATTTCTAAGCATTTGCGCAATATAAGGCCCACCCCAAAAAGAAGACCTAGTGACAGGCGTGGCTATGCAGCGCGTCCGCACAACCCATGCATTTCCTTGCGGAGCAGGAAAGAACACAAACAGCCCTTCTCTTCTGCCCCATCGTGACAGCTGCTGTCCCAGAGGTGACCGGCAAGGTGCGGGCAGCCCCACCAACAAGGTCGGCTCCCCCTGCCAGGTCCCGGCCGTCCTGTGCGTGCTGCGGGTTGAGGCTTTGCGGGGAATATAACACATCCCCCGAAAATAAGCCCTAGGGTGTCTTGTCTTATTTTCGGGCAAACACGGTACAGTGTACGTCCCTATCTTCCCTTGGGAACTGTGGTTCTGTGGTGCTCAGTGTGCTTAGCCTCAGCAACACTGCTATGCGTGCTCACCGCGCAGACGAAAGCCCGCCGGCAGCACTAGGGAAATGTTCAGTGATGACCTACCAGCCACATGGCTAAATGCCAGATAAGTGATGACAGACCTGAGTCTGAATGCATCAGCGTCCAGGCCCAAGTCACAGCCCTCCTCTTTGAGGTCTACAGAATGTAGCTCTCTGCAAGAAATCGGTGCGCGTGAGGCTCCATGCAGTCACAACTTTGAGCAGAGGAGAGGCATTGATGCTCACATTTTATTCTCTCGTGGATTTGGAGTGTACACTTTAACACTTCGTCTGCCATGCAGGTTGTATTTGACTCACACTGGTTTTGGGCCCGGGGCCTCGGGAAGTATATATAACTCAGTCATTCGGCAAAAGTATACATAACTCAGCCATTCAGCGTATCTCAGAAAACAATAAGAAATAACAAGTTTTTCATTAAATTAGGATCATTTTGTTTTTGTAGTTTTTATTCTATTTTCTTACTAAAATACCATGGCCCCAAGGAAATAAATTTTTTTCTAGTGTGGCAGTGTGTTAAAAACAAACATATATCTCCTGTTTCCTAGTAAAAAATTTACATCAGGGAAAGTAGAGAATTGATGAGCTCTTAACCACTCCGGTACGGCGCTCACCGGCCGCGAAGCCTCGCCCGCAGCCGGCACTCACAGTCCGCACGGTAGTCTGTGCTGTGCGTCGACGACGAGGCTGTTTTGCTCTTGCGTGATGAGGAAAGCTTGAAAGCACTGAAAGCTCGTTTTATTTTACAGGCAGCTTTACTTGTCATGTAAATCAGAATAGGTAACATATATGTTTTCATTACATTATTTTTAAATGTTCACAATTTTATTTTGATAAATGAAAAATTAGAAAAGTCATATCACGGCTGTCGGCTACAGTCGCTGTGCGCATTCATCTGTGGCTGTCGACTGTAGTCGACGCTGGCACCGAAGTGGTTAAGAACAAGAGCACCAAGGAGCAAAAATACAAAAGAGAGAGAAAAAGACTGGTCAGTGAGCGCTCATGATGTGGACGCAGGAAGCGGGGAATGCCGTTCTGAGCACATCTGGTCTTTACAATCATGGCTCTTTCGTACTCAGTATTTAGTTCTTATTTTCATAGTAGAGAATTTAGACAAAAACACTTGGGATTTTTGAGGACAGGTTAACCCTTTGCACTCAGATGTCGAGTGTGACTCGACATGGTTAGCAAAAATTATAGAGATTAAAATTACTCTTTGAATGTATCAATAATTTGAAATATAAAAAAATCCAAATAAATAAGTTTGTATGAAAAGAAACTCCAGTTTTTTATTCTACTGCCGCGCTTTGTAAAATCTGGGATATTTAAAAAATCAAATCCCGAGTAGAATAAAGGAATTGAGAAAAAAGCAAGCGAGTGCAAAGGGTTAAACTTCATTGTAGATGTTTTACATTTCTTATATAAGAATGGAAATCGAACAGTTACAACCTTTGAAGAAAATGTGTGATGCTGCTTCCACTAGAATTCACTACCAATTTGTTGCACTACGTTTTCTATATGTGTTTGCCGTACTCTTTACTGATTAGCTGAGAAATTTTTAAAGTTGCACAGTGTTATTGGCTCACACAGAAACATGATTGCCCTGTCCTGCTCTTTTCTTGTCTTCGGCTTTTTGCCTTTGTCAAGCTAGATATTTTTACAATGCAATATAATTATGCTTATTGAAATGATGCTATAAGTCTATACAAAATCTTGCATTATGCATTTATTTTACAGCCTGTGAGCTACTCTCTGGTAAGGCTCAGAAAGCCTGTTTTTTAGGTTGAAGATAGAGAATTTTATCTTGAGCTTTAAAATTTCCAAAGAAATTGTTATTTCTTTCAGATCTATTCTGTTGTTTTATAGTTATTAATATATTCAAGAAAAAAATAAGTGCTACTAAGTCCTTTCCTGTGAGAGAAGGAGTAATAATAACCTTGAAATTCTAAATATCCTGGAATTTTAAATATCTTTAAGGTGAAGTTTTAAGGTTGATTTGTTTCTTAAAACAAAGTTTCGAAACTTTGAATAAAGTGTTTTTAATTATCTAAGAAGAGAGAGATTGGCCAGATTTAAATATTATTGGACTAAGAGAACTAAGTCTATAGACAGAAACTCAAAAACTATGGTTCCAAATCGGAATAACTTTCGACTGTGTGTTCTTTTTAATTAATATTTGGAAAAAATATAGATTAATTAGCTATACTGACAAGGAACTTTGAAGATAAAATGCCACAGCCAAATTTAAATAGAGGTAAAAATAATCAATGGAAGCCAACTATTATTACCTAAAATCAAAGATTAAGCCTCTTCCTAATATTCTGTAGTGATCAGACTATTCATATAACCTCTGTCCCTTAAAATGCTGAAAAAAAATCACTGAGAATAGGTTTTCTGTCCCCCAGCTGTCAATTCAGCTCAAATAGCTTTATCATTGGATATACGTATTTCAGAAATATTTTAAGAAGGCAATAATAGGCATTTTTCTCAATTAAAAATAATTTTATTAATTTTCATGATCTCAAGACTCTCATAACCCTGAGCATAGTTCTTTGGAATGTCTTGTTTTTCTAAAAAATGGACTTTATAGACACAGTAGATTATTATTGAAATGTAGCCTGGTAATATCAGATTATATTTTACTTTGAAAAAAATTTGAGTAGTGTCCATTTTCATACTCTTGTTACTAAGAATTCTCATTCAATTTCTAAAAACGGATTTAATTTTTTTAATTGCTATAAAAAATTCAGATAATTTAGAAGAGAATAGGAAAAACGCAATTCCCAGAAACCCTGTCCTGCAGTGGGTGGTGCTCTCACTCACAAAGAGCCTGCTCCCTGGGCGCGTGTCTGCGCTGTCCACTTCCGTGTAACTTCACATGCATCACCAGTGGAGCTAGTCCATCTCCACCCAGCAACGTCCCGGTGTCGTGCACTGCACACGTCACGTTATAGCACAGAAGGGCGAGGGTCCCTTGACCGGTTCCATGCTGCCCACACACCCCGAGTCCACCATTCCGCTCTGTAAACCATTCCAGCTTCCGAAGAGGCGTCTTCTCGTTGTTTATTTCTGTGTGAAACTGAAGCTTATGTTTTGTTTTATTGTAATTTATTTGGATTTTATTTTCCTGAAATAGCCATGACTTTTCCAGGAAAAAAGTTAGAAAACCATATTCTTTTGTGAAAATTATTTTTAAGATTTTATTTACTTAAAGGAAATACCTTTCAAACACAATATAGTCCTTTATCTTTTTTTGAAAGAAAGAAAATTAATTTATATACTTCTGTGTAATTCTGTCTGGTCACCTTTGGTGTAGGATAAGTTTATCAAAGTGGAATTCTTAAAGGCTAGTGTGCACATTTAAATTTTTAGTAAAAATCACCAACTTGTCCTTCGGAAGATTATACCCATTTACACAAGCAACACATGAAAGCATTTTTCAACTTTTTGTTGCCAATTTGATAGGATAAAAATGGGTGTCTCATTTTAATATTGCTTCATTTTCATATATGTAGTCTCCAAATGACAAAGTCATTTTATCTTCTGATGCCATGGTTAGAGACAGGCCCGTGTGTGTGTGTGTCTGTGTCCGTGTGTACATGCTCTGCACACATGCTGGCCTGCACGCCTGCTGGTGAAAATCTTGATACTTTTTGAGTGGTAACTACTGAAATTTTGTTTCTTAAAAAATACGTGGGCCAGGCAGCTTGTCATAAGTAACCTCAGGACTGGCCACCTCTGAGGCCAGCACCACACCGCATGCAGAGCAGGGCTGCCTGCGTCTCTTCTGCGTGATGAGAGTGGTCCGTGCTGCCTGGTACAAGCCACTGCCCACGTGTCTGTGGATCCTGTGGACGTGTCTTGTAGACTGAGGAACTGGACTCCAGTTTGCCGCGTGTGGCGCATGGCTACCCTGTTAGTGCAGTTTTAGAACGTTCATATCCTAAGTGCCTTTTCCAACAGAACCATCTTTTGGTATAAAACGTTGGCCTCATGAGCATGGCCCAGTATGTGTTTTCCCATGGCACCGGTTATGACTTGGGAGAATTCTAGAGGAAGGATCTAAAACCACTTTCCCCTGCCTTCCCTGTCCCTAGCGTGCAGAGCAGGTTCTGTGGTGAACATCACCCTGCACAGGTTAGAGGCTGTAATATCTGAGCATGTTGCATTTGCTCTGAATCTCATACCTCATATGCAAAGTCAGAAGGTTAACTTTGAAAAACACTGTACAGCAAAACTACCAAGTAAAGTGTAGATTTCTCAGAGAGAATCATTAGTACTTTCCAGGTTAACAATTTGGAGACGTAGTTTGAAAGTGGGCTCCTGTTTCCTCCATCCTCTTTTAATATATGTATGTTCTTTACACAAATGCATATTGTTTGCATAACTCAGGAAGTTGTAGACTCATGTCACTTCTCCCATTTAAATGCAGGTAAGTGCAGTTTTTATATTTGGACTAAAATGTGGAAGCAGGGCCGGGCGCGGTGGCTCAAGCCTGTAATCCTAGCTCTCTGGGAGGCCGAGGTGGGCGGATCATTTGAGCTCAGGAGTTCGAGACCAGCCTGAGCAAGAGCGAGACCTCATCTCTACTATAAATAGAAAGAAATTAATTGGCCAACTAATATATATAGAAAAAAATTAGCCGGGCATGGTGGCACATGCCTGTAGTCCCAGCTACTTGGGAGGCTGAGGCAGCAGGATCGCCTGAGCCCAGGAGTTTGAGGTTGCTGTGAGCTAGGCTGACGCCACGGCACTCACTCTAGCCTGGGCGACAAAGTGAGACTCTGTCTCAAAAAA
>VSMD01077686.1:0-16322 GCA_008750895.1 Mirza zaza | reverse complement strand
AGAAGAGAAAAAGGAAGTGAAGGTAAGGGGAGAGGAGGAGGAAAAAATGGTTACATTTTTGTGAGGCCCAGGAAATCTACATTTTACATAAAATAAGGGGAATGTTAGAAGAGAAAAAGGAAGTGAAGGTAAGGGGAGAGGAGGAGGAAAAAATGGTTACATTTTTGTGAGGCCCAGGAAATCTACATTTTACATAAAATAAGGGGAATGTTAGAAGAGAAAAAGGAAGTGAAGGTAAGGGGAGAGGAGGAGGAAAAAATGGTTACATTTTTGTGAGGCCCAGGAAATCTACATTTTACATAAAATAAGGGGAATGTGAGAAGAGAAAAAGGAAGTGAAGGTAAGGGGAGAGGAGGAGGAAAAAATGGTTACATTTTTGTGAGGCCCAGGAAATCTACATTTTACATAAAATAAGGGGAATGTTAGAAGAGAAAAAGGAAGTGAAGGTAACACTGGACTTTAGTTTCCTAGTCCCTGAGTCAATAGAAATTGATAAGAGACTGGAAAGATTTAAGCAGGCAAAGCTTTATTTGGGACTTTTGTTCAAACAAAAGGGAGACAATACTAGTTAAGTAGCAACAGAACTGGCTCTCTGGACAAAGGGCTGGGGAACTTTTAAATGGTAGAGAAAACGTTTAGTGCCACTATTGTTACCAAAAGCTTGGCAATTGTCTTCAAGGTCTCATCAGACGAACGAGAGCAAGGAGAGGAGAAGGAAAGAGAAGTTTATTTACTTTTCAGGCAAAGGAAGAAAAATGGCAGACTCTATCATCTCAAAATCCAAATTTCCTGAACATGAGCAGAAACAGAGCTTTTAAAAGGAGGGCACTCAGTTCTAGGCTGTTATGGTTTACTATTTTAATTGTCCCATCCCTGCCAAAGACAAAACCTGTGACCTCCACTCACTTGAGAGGCCTGTGCCAGGCCCTGGGATGACTGAGCTATCTCCTGTAACACAAAGAACAAAAAGACATTCCACAGGCCCCTCCTTGACCACCTGCCTGAGGCAGAGATGAAAGCTTCAGTTCCCAAAAAAGAGTCAGGGAAGTCTTAAAGAGACAAAATATTTGTATAATTGTTTTTCAGGCCATTCTCTCTGTTACAGTATTGAAATCATAATATATAAAGGTGGGGTTTTATTGGCAGCTGTACATCTGGTGATCATGCTTCTTCATATATTACATGTCTCATTAGCATGTTAAATCTCCACCTTCGGGCATGATTTTTAGCATTCAAATGAGGGAAAACGTCTATGAGAGTCAACTTTGGGCTTCATCTTGGCAGCATCTGGTTTGTGCTGGACCTCTGCTCTGATGGTTGCCATGTCCTGTTCAAGAAAGTAGAACTACCTTCTATTGCAGCTTGGTGTTAATCATTTTCAAGGCTTTTGTTCAGTATTTTAAGCAGACTTTAGCTTTGGATCAAGGCTCAGGCAGGTGGTCAAAGTCCATCTTCTATACTATCTGAAATGAAGCATCAATTACGTAGATGTTCCTAGGTAGGTGGAAGAATGTCTGATCCTATCCATCTCTTATTTACCTGTAAAGATAAACTTGTTATTCATTATTAGTGTGAAATCAAACAGACTTTAGGTTTAGGTGCTAGACATAGCCTGTGGACCTAAAGTTACAGTTTGCATGTCCTTGCCTATAGGAAGCCAGTAAAGAGTTTCCTGTGAATGATCTGTTAGGCCAGCTCTTCACAGGTACCTGAGGCCCTTTGCCTTTCCTTTTGCATAAGGAGTTGGGGTGGGAGGTGACCCTGAGATTTTGATTTTCTTACAATTATGAGATACAAAGTGGTAATGAAGGAGTGCCAGGAATTTCACTCCACAATATAGCTGCCTGGTATAGTAACTATTTTGAATTAAAGGCCCTTAGAGATCAGCAGATGCTAGAAAAGCCCTTTCCCCTGTCTACATAAAGACTCCACTGACCCACCAAGGAGAACAGTTTTATTTTTTCTTCCCCTCCCTGTTAACTCATTATCTGTTATAGAAAAAAAGACTAACAATGTAACCACATGTGAACAGACCCTTTCACAAGATAATGTCTATCTCTCAGACTCATTTAAATTCCAAAGAGAACCATTCACAAGTTAATCTTTGTCCCCCCATTCCTTGATCCATTCCTTCTCCCCAGTAATCATGTATTATCCCTCAACAGAATTCCTTTCCCTCCTCCCTCCCATAACCTTTTTTGCTGGCATCTTAGCCCCCATTCTTTCTGTAATCTCACAATGGTATATAAGCTTCTGTATACAATTGGTGGGTGAGTAGTCCCTCTGTTATTTTCCCCTATAGACATGTTAATAAATTTATATGTCTTTTATCCAATTAATCTATCTTTTATGAGTTGATTTTTCAATGAACCTTCAGAGGGCAAAGGGAACATTTTTCCCTTGGTCCCTATGGACCAAACTGGGGTCCACTCACCCAGCATGGTAAAGGCAGAGACTGACATCAAGATTTGCTGTGGGAGAAAGAGGCATTTATTGCATGGATCCAAGCAAGGAGAACAGGCAGCTAATGCTTAACTCATGAATTCCTTGACAGGTTACAAGCAAGGGTTTTTAAAGGCAGGAGTACATTTCAGTAAAGCAGAATTTGCAGGCAAAATCATAAATCAATACATGGAGGTTATACATTGGTTAGCCTTGAAAGGTAGGATATCTTGAAGCAGGGACTTAAAGGTCACAGGTGCATCCAGAGACTCTTTGATTAGCAATTAGTTAAGGAAGCAATTGGTTTAGCAAGGCTTTATCTAAAACTTGGACTCAGCAGAAAGGAATGTTAAGGCAGGCGTGACTTCCTGCAGGTCCCTCAGGAAGAAACAAAAAGAGAAAGTCAAAGGTCAGTCCTCAGTGCCCCTTTATTCTGTGTTTTCCATCTGGTGGGGACTTATGAAAAGTAACTCAAGAATATAAGTTAACAGGTGATTCTGTCTTGCTTGGGGGACTATTGTTATTAATATCTTGTTGCTTATCAAGTTGCTCATTTACTTTTCAAGACTAACTAGGTGCCTGAAATTTCCCTCGAAAGGACTCAAGATATTTTCTTTATTTCCATGCTTGAGGAAGGGACCCCTAAGAGGGATCTCCACTTTGTCTCACAGTGATCAAAAAAGCTTAAGCCCGTTATCCAAAGTGAGGCGACACGAGATCAAGAAAATGGGCTCCACATGTACTTGCCATCAAATTGGTACTGACTGATTAAAACTATGGTGCTCAAATGGTGGTGGTGCTCAAATGGTGGTAGTGCTCACCAGGGTTTGGGGGAGGGGGAGATACACACCTTAGGGTTGTGGCGAGCATTGTGGGGGGGAAGGGAATACCTCTAACCCTTTGTAGGGAAAGGCAAAGATATACAATGTAACCAAAAGGTCAAAAAAGGGGGAAAAAAAAAGACCATATTTGATTGCACACTCAGAATGACATCATCTACATAGTGAAGCTTAAAGGTAAACTGTGTTGGTAAATTTGCTCTCTAAGAAAAAAGAGGGTAAGGTTTGGAAATTCCCATTGTGTAAACATTCTCACCATAGCCAACTTCAATCTACCAAGGTGAGGTAGCATGGTGGAATGGAAAAGAGGTGTGCACAATCAGTTCTTGCAAACCAATGGAAACCAACCCAGCATGCCACTGCCAATGCAGTGAGAAATCATCAATAACTCTGAAACTTTCTTCTGAAAAAGCATCTCAATTTGTTGGTCATCACCCTCATCCTTCTAAATGCAAATATTCTGGGAAAGATTCAGCAGAGTTTCTACAATATTACATGTGAGGCCAGTGTTCTCCTTGGTGCTGGTTTCTGACAACAAATGAAAAAGCAGGTAGGACAAAAGAAGCATCAATAATGAGGGTAAGAGACACAAAACAGACATGGTTTACTTGTCAGTAAATGAAAGATCAGACTAAAGAAGCAGACCCCAGGCATAGAGGTAAAAAATGACAGAAAGCCTGGAGAATAGAAGGTGACATTAATAAAATGAGAGAAAATGTCTAATCCCAAATCCCAAATAACCAGGAAAAGATCTCAGCCTCAGGTGCAGAGTGAGCCTGAGAGGCATAGCTTCACCAGGGTCACATTTCAGGTTGGCAAGATGTTCCAGGGAATAGGGTCAGAAGACCTGGGGGCTTGTTATCTTGCATATCAGTATGCAGTTTGTGAACTAACTAAAATAAAATCTTAAGCCCCTAACAGAATGAATGGACCTTCTCTTGGCCAAGGGGACCCCAGAAAAACCTTGAAGCTGAGCTAGTGGCCATGAGGAGAAGCCAGGTCAGATATGCCTTGTCACACATGCCCTCTACCTTTTGGAGCTACTCGTTGTAACAAAAAGATACTAAGTCATCAACAGGCCTAAAACCATAGAAGACAAAGCTTAAACTGCACCTGCAGGCCATCTATTTATTTAACAGATCACTGGAGTTTTGGTAAATGTCCTGTGGATTGTCTCCGATTAAGAGATATCCTTATCTTAAGTTAAAACATTCCAAGCCTTTAGACAAAGCTTCATTTCTTCAACCAATTACAAATCAAAGAATCTTTAAAGCCACCTATAATCTATAATTTCCCTCCTCATTTTGAGATATCCTGCCTTTTGTGGCCAAACCAATGTACACGTTTCACATATTGATTTAGGATCTTACAGGTAATTCCTGTCTCCATGAATGTATAAAACAAAATTGTAACCTAGCTACCATGGGCATGTTTTCTTAGGACCTCTTAAAGTCATGTGCTCTGGGCCAGTCACACACATTAGGCTCAGAATAAACCTTTTTCAATTATTTTATAGAGTTTTTTTTTTTTTTTTATTAAAAAGTTTAACCATCTTTTTTTTAAAAAGTACTTCTTTACATTTTCCAGGCTAGCTGGGACTCCTTGCAGGTATAGGGGCTGAAAGTTGGCCTTATTTATTAACTATCTAACAGAGAAAAAAATAAGCTATCTAGTAGACAGAAAGAGGAGTAAACTCACAGCACATAATTGCCCCTTTGAAGAGAAAATTGACAGCACAACTGCCCCTTTGTTTGATCAACCACCTGTGGCTTAAATTATTTTATTTGAGAGCTTGCTTAAATAGCCTTGAAGATCCCCAGCAGACAGCAGGGGTGCAAACTCCTTGCCCCAGTTCCTGGCAGACCACATTCCAAGGACCCTGATAAGCCAGCCTCTCAGAGAAGAGGAAAATGGGGGGAGGGGAGATGCAGCCTTTCACAGCCATTTTCAGCTATTACCTGGTAATAATCACTTATTTTCCTTCATTTTTTTTCCCATAAAAATCCCAAGCCCTTTAGCCTCAGGCCAACACTTCTCCTTTCTTTCTCTCAGGCCATGCCTTTCCCTCCCTTTGAGAAGTAAAACAAACTTTCTTTCTTTAAAACTATTCTAATCTTTGTGTCCAGAATTCTTTCTCAGCCCCCATCACAAGTTCCCACCCTAAAGGGGCCAAGGTCCTTGACCACATGAAGTTTCACTGAAAAATCATGAACAAAATGCAAATTAATAAGAGTAAAGGCATACAAATTAATTATATATATACACACACAGGAACTTTCAGAATGAAGACCCAAAGTCACGGGGGAAATTGCCCATTTTTATGCTTAGGTTCAATAAAAGTACAGAAAAAGTATAGAGAGCAGTTTGAAATATGATTGGACAAAAAGGGCATGATCTAAGGCTATTAATAATACACCGAATGGGGAAATGCAAGTCCTATCTGTCTAGAGTCTTCTTGGCCTCTGTGTGCAGCATTCTTCATTCTGGGCAGGGACCAGTGCCCTCTCTGGAATGGGGGACTGACGACCAACAGTCAAACCAGGTAGGTCAGATAATTTCTTTATGGCAGGTTTTTACACAACTAGGGAAGAGGGACTGTAAGAGTAACACTTTTAGGTTTTATGGATGGCTTTGGGGAAAAAGGAGTTCTGGTTTCTATGACCCACCTTGGGGAAGAGGGATTCTAATTTCTATTGTTGGGTAGTTAGGATCTCAGGCTCTTTGGGGACCAGGTTTCCCTGTTTGGGTGCTGTTTTGAGTAATTGCTCCACCTGGGAAGAAGGATAAGGGCGGGCACTCTATGTTTGTGTTGTCCCACCCTTAATCCTATCCTGAACAACTGCTACACCTGGGTAGGAGGGAATCCAGGAATTCCCCAGATTTAGTCAATCTAGGATATCAATCTAGGAATTCTCCAGCCCGGGCATAATAGGCTTTAGAAAGTGACCTAGAGTCACTTTGGGTAATTACTATGCCAATAGCTTGAATGTGCATTGTGTTTCACCCCCACTGCTCAGGTGGGCTTTCTTAGAGGGAGCTCTTATATGCAGAAGGAAGTTTGAGGACACCTACCATCATATACCTGCCAAGAGCCTTCCTCCAGACTGGGGTAATAAAAGGAAACAATTGGAGAAGTCAGAAGGTGAGTGGGTCAGTGAGTGAGTGTGTTGGTCTGTCTCTCTTCACTCTTGGAGACACACCAGTTTTGTTCTACAATAAAGCACTGCTCTTGTGAAACTGCTCCCTGCCTGACGTTACTCCATTGTATTGGCCTTGCTGGTGATTTTTCTAAGAAAAGAATCAAAGAACAGGGATAGTAGTCTAGACTTGACCCTTTGGTGTGTCTGGTCATTCTTCCACCGAGAGCACACCAAGAATCGAGGGCAGACCCCCACCCTGACATCTTTGGTGCTGTGACTCAGATTCTGACACTATAACTAGCCTTGGAGGAGAATGGGACTGAGAGTCAGGAAGGCAGGAGAAAGTCAGAGAAAAACTTTTGCTTCTGAAGCCTTTGTTTCAGGATATTATTGTTCTCTGAGCCCCAACCCAGGCATAAGAACACCTGACAGAACCCAGGTGACTTTCCTTATAGCCATGCAACTCCTTTCTCACTTCCTGCCCCTCGTCTGGTCCTGAGATGTTCCTCTTACTTGGCTTCTCTACGCTGTGCCCATGTCACATTCAGTCAGCCCCTTGATGCACACACAGGAAGTGAACTGTGGGCTCGTCCTTTGAATTCTGCCAGGTACAGTAGTTCAGGTAGAAGGACTGAAATCAAGGAGACCACACTGCCTCTTCAACAGCTCTTTGATAGTCTGATGTAAACTCTGACTGGGAAAAGAAAGCATAGTTTGACAAGAGAGCGTGGAGAAAAAGGAGAGGCAACAGCAGCAAAGAACTCAGTTTGCTTTTCTTCCTACGTGTCTGACATGCAGCCCCCTACCCCCATCCTGTAGGAAGCCCAAGGCCCTATTCATTAGTCAGCTCTCCTTCTCTAATAGGCCGGGTCTCTCCTTCTTAGAAGTCAATATTTCTAAAGAAGGAAGGCTTAATACCATCACCTCCAGAGCAGATGGTCACTAATTGCCCCACAAGTAAACAAACACAGGCTGCAACAGATACATCTTGTAGCTCTGAATATCATTAATTTTCAGGAACACCAGGGGCACCCATCCTCAATTAGTGGAGCATGTGAGGCTGGGAGCAGAACTCAGGGAGCCGTGCCAGGCAGGCCATGCAGGGGACCAGGCTCCCATGCTACAAGCCCCAGACCCAACAGGAAAAATTCAGGAAGCCACTTAACCTTGTTGCCTTTGTTTTCTCATCTGTAAAACAGTGGGTAATAAAATCTCTCAGCTTCCTCACTGGGTTTTATGTGAGTGAACTAATTAATGATTGTATAAAGCCTAATACAATGCAACATGTAATTGAAAAGTTTAATCATTGAGGTAATAGTCCAATAATAGTAGGTTGCAACGTAGTGACAAATAGCACTTTTTAAAATGCAGCTATTACCATTTTGATATTTTCTCTCTGATCTGCATTTTCAAATTAGAAGCATATATAATTTCAGTTTTATTCCCATTTTTATAATATTGTTTAATTCTAAAAAGCTGCTTCCTTTATTGTTTTCACTGTGATATTTCAACCAAGCAGAGAATCACTGTGGATTCCTATAATAACTGGATGTTCTAATTAAAAGTTTTTATGCCCAAGAGTCCTAACACCAAATTATTAATAGTTGGTCAAGAATGTGCCCATTCCTTACACAGTTGGAGAACTCTTTTCATTTTCCAAATTAGATAAAACGAGGTCTTCCCAGTCACAATTTCTTAGCCCTTTGACCTTCTTGTTGTTCCAGTGAGTTCTTATTTTGCCTTTCTCTATTTCTAAGTCTCTGAAGAAGTTAGTCTTTCCACCTAAAATGCCCTGTTCCCTCCTTCACGGCAATGCTTCTTTCTGGAGGATTCTTTTTTCAAAAAGTAATTGAAGGCTTCTGTGACACTTTCCCTGACACCTCCAAGAAAATGTAAGATCTTCTCATCTCTGTAATCCCTTTTGCACCTATAGGTGCCTCCATTATAGGAACGATGACAGTGTATTGGTTTGTTAACTATTGATTCCTTCGCTGGACACTAAGCAGCTTAAGAACAAGAACTGCCTCTTTTGATCTGTGTGTCTCCCTTTCCCAGTACCGTGAATGGCACAATGTAAGCATTCAATAAATATAATGGTAGTAATTAATAAAGTACAAATTCTATAAGTGCCTTGTTGAATTAATTATAACCCTATGTCATTATATATTTTCTCATTTAGAAACTATTTTATCATGAGTCTGAGAAAAAAAAATGTGGTTTTAGGAAGCATTCTCACACTTGATACAGTTGAGAACTACATCATGCTCAAATTCATAGCCTTACAAGAAAAGCCTCTCAGGAATTGGTGCCTGCCTACTTTTCTAACCTCAAAACCTATCATTGCCCTCAAGAAGACACCTGCTGGAATCGCACCAGACTTCCCGCAGCTTCCTGAATCAGCCCTGCCTGTGCCTGAATGCCTGTCATGCTTCTGGAATGGCCTTTCCACTCTCCCTGATAAACTCCTACTCATCCCTCAATTTGGTTAGCATCTCTTCTCTGTGGATGCCCTTGACAATTTATACTCCACCTTACAGATGGGTGCTTTTATTTTTTGTCCTTCCTCTCGGTCTTTACAAAAAACCACCTCACTTATCTCACTATCCTATATGCATATTTACACACCTCCTCCCCTTCAACCTGGGAGCTCCTGGCAGACAAGGACAGTATTTGATTCTGCCTTGAAATAGCAGATCTTATTTCAGGGCCTGACACATAATTAAACCTCAATTAATAGTTGTCAAGTGAATGAATGAATTGGTGATAGTTCTGCCTATTATGCAGGCTGAGTAGAAGGTAATGAAAATTGCAGAGTCCTAATTTTCTATTCTAACTATAGTCACAAAATTTCCCATTTCTCTTAGTTTATTTTAAGATGTATTCAATAAACACTGAACTTATTTTTACTAAATTTACTTTACATTATTTTCCTAGTACAAAATATAGCTGTGCAACACACTTCCTTTGTTCATTATGCCCCCAAACACCCCACTATACAACCTCATGTTCCCCTCTCTCTGAGACATTTTAGAATCATTTCCATGACTACTTAAAAAGAGTTATTTTTTGCCTGAACACCTCCAACTAATAAAATTTCCCAACCACACATGAAAACTATCTATCTTATGTGTGGTTTGGAAAGCTTGGAGGAGAATATAATGGAGATTGTGAGTGTTCAAGAATAAACCCAGCACATGCTAAATTTTAAAGAATCCTGAAGATTGAGAAGAGATTTATGGCTTGGATAGGAGTTAAAAATCTACTATACTACCATACATCTCTAGTCTGTACAATTTGGAAAAAAATCATTTTTGCACCAAGACTGACAGACTAATAAATTTTTCTATTCCTTTTACTGAACCATTTCACTGTGCCACTCAAAAATGACTGCTAATTAAAACTAAATGTAAGCATGAGTGATGCAATCTTCTTCTAGAATTCTAAAATAGAAAATGGGAAACTGAAAGCATTCTTTTACAGGTTGCGGAGAAAAATGAGACACCTTCATTTCCAAAGAAGACCCTCGCTCAAAGCTGAATATAATTTGAATTATATGTGTGCATATATATATATATATATATGAATCAAGCTAAGACCATCACCACCGCCACCACCACCACCATCATCATCAACTTGCATTTCCTGAGAACCATTTATTAATAGTTCACTGAACTACAAGTCCTTGCCAGAGGCTGATAGAATAGTATAAGGAATCATGGATTTTCTGAAGCAAGGGACACTGAAGCAAGGGGCACTCCTTGAATAAGCCTCTAAGATGTTGTTATCAACATCATCCAAGTACTTCAAGCCAGAGCTCCACAGGGAAAATTAAAGTCAAGCTCCTTTTATGTAAAGTGAAAGAGAAAAATCTTAGCTTTGTCACTGAGAGAAAACTTATCAGTTATTTATAAATACTGCAGAAGATCATGTAATAGGGTCAAGCTATAAACTTCTTTTTGCCTTGTAGCTCTTTTCATGTTATGTTAAATAGGCTGTGGAGCCCTCATTTTCTAAAGAACATCAATTCCTCTCATGATAGTAATAATCCTTACACCGGTCCACTGAGACATGTCTGATGCTGCCCACAATAGCTGGACTGATTGTACTATTGTACAACATTTGGTGAGCTGGTCCTTTTAGGAGAGAACGCTAATAATCACTTCATAATAGTTTCACCCCATGGGATTTTTATCTAGCTTGTTTCCAGATCAAGAGAATTTTTTTCAAGCTGTACTACAGAACTTTTTATAAGAGAAGAGAATCACTGCTATAGTTATTTTCCTTAGTTTCCAGTATTTCTTTTTGGAAGAAGACTTTTAGGAACAAAACTGTAAAGTTAAGTACGTTCCTTTTTCAACCCCAATTTGCTTTTTCCATATTCTCTTCCTACTGGACTACTTCTTCCCTGCTTCCTTTTGTCCTTCCTGCTCCCTCCATACTCCTCAAACAGTATTCCCAGTGGATGTTCTCATACCACTCATCTACAGCTTTGTATGAATTTAACTCACACTTATCTCTGTAAAAGAACTGTTTAAGCCTTCTTTTTAACATCATCGTGGCATGCTTAGAATCCTGCTAAAAATATCTCATATAGTAGTGAATGAAGAGGAACCAAATCTTTTTACAGCAGGAATCCATATCCTTTTGCAATCAAAATTAGGTTTCCGGCTTTTCTATGTAAGTGAGTGTTGCTCAGATTAACTTGCAATTTTCATCACCACCAGTCACCTCAAGTAATTTACCCGTGCTATTCTCTCCCTCCCATCCTCCTGTAAGGAAGCCATTCTACTTGTTGCAGAAAAAGAATAATCTGCCTATATTCTTCATCTCCCCTTAGAGGGTATGGATGCCCTTGAACTCTAATCCTTCCAAGTAAGGCTCCGTCAGAAGCTGTTCATCAGACCGAAATACAAACATGTTGAAATATTCCAGATGCCTTCCATGCAAGATATTATTTTTAACCTGCACAAGAGATATAAATAAATCTGACTTTTATCTTGATTCAGTCATTCCTTGGTTAATCACAAATGAATAGCTGAAAATGAAGTTCAGTTTATATTTCCAAGTTATCACTGCACAATATCAGATTATGTTAAAGAAAGTTGATTCAATCTTAGCAAGCATCTCAATGCTTTTTTTAAAAAAATAGTGGTTTTTAATCATAAAACTTTAAACAAAAACTGCAGTGCTTAAAGTTATGTGATATATTTAATTATGTGGTTCTTGAAACAGGGTATCAATATTGGTCCCTATGGTAACATCCATAAATATTTTAGATATTTCAAGTTTTAGTGGAAAAAGTGTGTGGCTACTCTAGCTGAGCACTTATATGAAAAGAATATTGATTTGGATTATAAATTGAGTAACTTAAAATTATAAGTGTGTTGGCATTGGAAGGAAGGAGACCTTGGAGATATCGCTGGCATATTAGAACCTATAGGAAACATTCTTTCAATAAATTTGAAGGACTTTTCTATTAGTCCTCTGGGCACTTAGGATAAGGCAACAAAGATTCTCATATCTATGGTACAACATTTAATTTCCCTGGGGGTAACATATTTTTGCTAGTCATTGGCATCAAAACTTTAATTTGCAATCCTTTAGGCATAAACTCATTATTACACCTTACACATGATAATAATGTGGATGACAGCCTCCAGAAGTGAAGCTTACCCCATTGTGCCTTTTCTCTTGCTGATGTTTCTTCATCAAAAATCATTTATTGGGCACCTACTTTGTACTAGCCCTTACTCTGGGTGCTACAGATTATAGTCATGAACCTTTGTAGCCAAGGACGCTGCCTGTGGAGCTTCTGCCTGGGGAGCTTACACATTTAAAGGGAGTCAGATTACAAGCAAAGAAATAAAAAAGTGAATGAAGGGTGAGTAAGATACTTTAGGATAGTAAAAAGTTTTAGGAAGAGAGTGTAATGTGATAGAAAATTTCTGATGCATTTATAGACAGAGAGCTTTTGGAGAGCATGAACAATAAGAAAAGGCCAGGAATGCAAAGCTATGGGAGAATAGTATGGCAGATGGAGGGATCATCTAGTACAAGGGCCCTAAGAATAATGTGTGTAGGGAGCAGGAAGAGGCCAGGCACTTGAGAGTCAGCCAATCAATCCTCTTCTTCCTGGGGTTTCTCTCATCTTTTCCCACTGCACTGCATCTGTTCAGACCCATTCACTTGGACTTTGCTCTATTTTCATCAATCTCATAGTCGTCTTGCTTTCATGCTCTCTTCACTTCTTATTGCCACTGTCTTCCCATATCATAGTTTTAACTAGTTTCCTTCTCTTGAGCAGAGACTGCCTATAGAGTAGTCTACACCCTTCAAGTTTAGCCTCTATAACCTCCATCCTCTGGCTCCAACTGCTAATACTTTCATTCTTACGTCCTCTACTACAAACACGCTGCACATTTTGTTACCTTCTTGTGTTTGTTCAGACCATTCTCCCACAGCCATCTTAGCTGTCAGTCTCCTAATCCTGTCCATATCCTCAAATTCAACATATATTAATACTTTAAGCTATGCACTTAAGACACTAAGATCTACGACCAGACTTTCCCTCAAAGTCTTCTCTGTTTGTTAAAGCCTGAAATATAACTCATTTTCCTTTCAAAGTCTATGACAATTCCT
This sequence comes from Mirza zaza, assembly GCA_008750895.1. NCBI lineage: Eukaryota > Metazoa > Chordata > Mammalia > Primates > Cheirogaleidae > Mirza > Mirza zaza. The sequence continues at coordinate 3,262 of VSMD01077686.1, read as the reverse complement.
GTCCGTACAATTCATTTGTTCATTAATCAAGTTCTGCTTCACAATACCTTTTCTTTTATTAATGGGAAATACTATTTTCTTTTTATCCATAGTCACCTGTTCACATGGCTCTTTGTGATCTCTCCAACCAATTGTAAATACTTTGAGAGCAAAACTATGTTGCGTGTTTCTTCTGTTACCCTACACAGCCCAGCACGGTGCCTGGCACACAGTAGGTGCTCAAGAACTGCTTATAATTTGAGCTCACCTAAACATATTTCTGTCTGACTGAATACACACAGGAATGTTTTTCATGGTCTTGCCTCTAATCTGGCAGTTCCCTCTTTAAACACCCATATAAAAGAAATGAATTATTATCATACATCCTATATAACAGGGAAAGTCTCTCCAATTCATGCTCCAAGATCCTTCCCAGTAATATTTGTGAAACATACATTAGCTCTCAGCTCTATTGACTTAGAAACAGGAAACCTCATGAGGCAACACAACACAAACAAATTAATGATTTTGTGAGTGATGAATGGAATGGCACTGAATTAGATGAGAGACCCCAAGGAGAGCTGTCTAGCTAGCATGGAATAGGAACAGTAAAGAAACAAATCCACTTAAATAAATGTCATACCTCCTATAAAATCCTAAGAAACCCAGAACAACCAACACTGAGAACTACTTGCTGATGCCAGTCTTACTAATTTTCCTGAAGGGAAGGAAAATAATATTTTATGAATTAAAGGAAAATACTTGGAATTATAAATTTCCAGTGTGCTAATTTAGTATAATCACTTAATTTAGTGATTTTAGCTAATTTAGTGTAATAACATATTAAAAATGAGGAATTTGTTATATTATACTAAAAATTAGGAAATTGAGCCTAGACTGGGAGAATCATTGCAGAGAGGACACTGGTAGGGAGACTATGCTCCCCACATCACCACCACTCCCTGGCGAGAGGGGCTGTTTCTGCAACACAGTGGCAGTTGCAGTGACCGGTTTCCATTATCAGCTTCTTTGCCGTGAGCAGATCTTTCTCAGGAGCACCTTCACTCCAGATCATGAATAATTCTTCAGAGGCCTGAACCATCTCAACCTTACTGCCTCCTTTGCCACTGGAAGGACTAATAATTGGGTAAGTCAGGAGGCCATCTCAACTTACCACCTCACACTCCCAACACCCTGCCTCTTCTCTCAACTCCACATTGCTTAGTGCTTCCTTTTTCCAAGGACACACTTCTCCACCACAAGCATTTCCATGAAAGCATCTGCATCTTTGTTTCCATTGTAAACCCCTCCATCTTCAACTCTTTCATAAATTGTGTCACCCTTCCCAGGCCTTAACAGATACCTAGCAGGGCCTAGAGGACGTTTGTAATAGATACATCTCAAATAGAAGTTTCTCTTTCTCCTTCATCGTCCTTGCCTCTGGGTCAAAGATGTAATCATCACCTTCTTTATCCCCTATCTAGTGCTCCTTCCAGACATCTCCATTTGGAAAGAAAAAAGAAAGAAAGAGAAAAAATACATATTGTGGCTCTTTCCACCTAATCACATGATTTTAATACTATCTCATTGTCAGTATCTACCATGCTCTTAGTCATTCATCCTATTAATTAAAGCCTTTAACTTAGAGCTCACCATCCTTTGGCCCATTCTAAATCCTGACTTTATCCTAAAGTGGCCTCAGTACCCCTTGTTTTAAACCACCCCAACAAATGGATACTTACCACCTCCATTTTTATCACCAAGTTCTCCCCAGTCCTATTTTTGCCATTGACCCTCATGCCCACAGCCTGGACTTTGCCACCACCCAGGGTTGTTCTACCTCTGAAAAGTCTGATTTAGCATTCAGCTCTCCAATAACTCAACTGCCCAACAATAGGAAAGGCCTAAATTATTTTCATCGCATAATACAGAAATCATGCAATTATTTAAACAAATGAGGTAGATATAAATGTACTGATAGGAAGTTCACTAAAACATATTTTTAAATGAAAAAGTCAATTAACAATATGCCTTAATTAACTGACTTTTAATTAGAATATTATAATCCATTTTTGTAAAAATAAATCATGTGCAGTCATGTGTATGTGTGTGTGTATATAGATGCATTAAAAAATTTCCAAAAGAATAAACACTAAATTGCTGAGAGTAGTTGCTTTAGGAAAAAGATTGATGATGGGAAAGATGAGGAGACATTTCAACATTTTACTTTCTTTAGTTCTGCATTTCCTGACTTACTTTCAATAAGAATGCATATGTATACATTATTATGAAATTTTAAAATGTATAAATATGAAAAAAAATCCCCCTTCCCACAATCTTTACCCTTCTTACACTCTGTTAATTCTCTCGACCTATATTTTGACATTATTGAGAATTTTTGGGTTTTGACTCCTATTATTTTTGTGTTTATCCTCTCATGTCTTTTTTTGATTCTTTCCCTTAGTTATCATTTTCTGATCACATCGACCATCTTACAATACTTTTGTAATTTTTGCCCCATTTTCCTAATATTATTGCAACTCAAGATGGATTCAACTGTCCACTGTCTCTTTATCTATATTCATGCTACTGCCACGACATTCTTCTGCTTTTTTTTCTATGTAGATGACTCTTCTAGATCCATTACAGGTTGTTTTTCTCTATCTATGCCTACAATATTGGGGTTTCTCAGAGTTTTGTGTGAAAACAACTTCTTGCCTCACTATACATGACCTTCATAGTAGATTTCATCTATTTTTGTGGCTTTAAAGAAACATCCAAAGGTTAGTAAGAATTCTCAAGCCATCACTTCACCCCATGCTTCTATACTAAGTTCCAGACTCATGTATCCAGTTGACTTCATGTGACTCTCATGGATACCTCAACTTCAATGTGTTCAAAACCACATCCCTCTTTCTATCACTTCCTCAGACAATGACCCCATCATCCCTGGTTGTCCCAGCCACGATCTGTGTTTTAGATTTGAACTATGCTTCTTCCTTGGTCTTCACATTCTCCCATTCACCCACTCTACTGATCTGACCCCTAAATAACTCTCAAAATGCTCATTTCAAGCCATTTTTATCACCTGCCTAGATTATTGTAACAGCCTCTTGTCTAGTCTCTCTCACTTCTGCTTTTTTCCCTCTAGTCCATTTCTCACACAACCTAAGTAACCTTTCTGAGACTCAAATATGATCCTATCACTTCCCTGATAAAAATTATTTAATGATTATCCTGCCCCCCAAAAAAGTTGAAAATTCTTTATAGGGCTAACAACACC
>VSMD01077681.1:0-11597 GCA_008750895.1 Mirza zaza | reverse complement strand
AAAAGAGGAAAAAAAAATTAAATCAGATCAGGAAGCTCAAAATCCAAAATATTAGGACTTCTACAAAGAGAGAACACAGAAAATGAAGGAGAGGAAATCATTAACAAAATGATATACAAAAGTTATGCAGAACTGGAGCACATGAGTTTCTCAGTTGAAAGGTCCATCTCATTCCCTGCACAAGGGCACAGCACCATGAAATCTCAGGACATCAGGGAGAATAAGAATATGCTACAAATCTTTATAGGCACATAAATTAAAAAAAGAAAGAATTAGAAATTAGAATGGCATCAATATTTCAACATCAATGCTGGAGAAATGTTTTTGAAACTATAATGGAAAGCGATCTCCAATTTAAAATTTTTGCCCAGCTAATTTATTAACCAAGGTATTAAGCTTGTGAGTGTCAAGGGTCTACTTTATCATTTTGTTTGCTAAGTAGTGTTGGAGAAATTAAAAAAAAAAAAAGACAAGTCACTTATCTGTATTTCTTTTTTGTTGTTGTTGTTACATAAACTTTTTTTTTTTGAGACAGAGTCTCACTCTGTTGCCTGGGCTAGAGTGCCAGCCCAGTGCGGCAGCCTAGCTCACAGCAACCTCAAACTCCTGGGCTCAAGCGATCTTCCTGCCTCAGCCTCCCAAGTAGGTGGGACTACAGGCACGCGCCACCATGCCCGGCTCATTTTTTCTATTTTTAGTTGTTTGGCTAGTTTATTTCTATTTATAGTAGAGATGGGTCTTGCTCTTGCTCAGGCTGGTCTCGAACTCCTGAGCTCAAGCAATCCTCCCGCCTCAGCCTCCCAGTGTGCTAGGATTACAGGCGTGAGCCACCGCGCCCAGCCGAACTTGAAAGTTTTGAGGAGTACTGGGCAGGCATTTTATGGAATGCCCCTCAGTTAGGACTTGTTTGATGTCTTCCTCATGGTTAGACTCGGGTGATGAGTGTTTTGGAGGAAGACCATAGGGGGCCCATCCCATCCTATCAAGGGTACATACTATCCACATGACTTCTCACTGTTGATATTTACCTTGACCTCCTGGCTGAGGTAGTGTTTATCAGGTTTCTCCACTGTGGGGTTACTCTTTCCTCCCTTTTCCTCACTGTACTCATCGGGAGGAAGTCACTATGTGCAGCCCACACTTAAAGCTGGGAGTTATGCTCCACCACACTGAGAATGGAGTATCTACATACATTGTTTGGAATTCTTCTGCATGGTAGATTTACCTTTTCTCTATTTACTTATTTATTCAATCAGTCATTTATTTATGCCAGTATTGACTCATAGATGTTTGTTTCATACTTCGGGTTATAACACAACATGACTATATTTATTTTGTCGTGCTTGCTTTTTGTATAACTTATTTCAAGGGCGCTGTGTCACAAAGACCCAGAATATTCTCGTTGTCTTTCTTCTAATTTATAGCCTTTCGTCTAGATCCTAAAACACATAAAATTAATGTAGTGAAAGAATGCTCTTCTACTTGTACACAAGTCACAGACTTTTATTAAAATAAATGCAGTCAGCCTTCTCTGTTAGCAATGAAAACCATTCCATGGAAACACGGAGCCTGTGGAGCTCGAGATCCGTTCACTTACTGTAACTACATTTCTTCCAAATGAAGTCTGTAGAGATGAATTTATGTTGTAGTTAACTGAGCTGCTGTGGAACCCGAGGCATTAAAATGCTTCTTACTGTACTGATTGTCTTTAGACCCATATTCCTGCCAAGCAGAATATGTAAGAAAACGTATTTTATTTAATTTCTAAATGACTCTACAGCAGACATTTATATTTTGAGTACACAGAGCTTCTTAAGCAGACGTATAAAAGGAAAATAATCCTCAAAATGTTTAGATGTTAATTTTTGAATATTTCTTTAAGCATATATTTGCTATTTGCACTTTCTAATTTCTCCAGCCGTGATCCTCATGATGTGTTATAGATTGGATATTTTCAATTGCATAAATTACTAAGTGCTTAAAACAAAGACTCATAACAAGTTGTTAACCTTGGGCAGGTGAAACAGAAACAGTGTAGAAGAGGATCAGTGGTAGAAATACTTGGCTTATTCTAACTTGAATGTTCATTCAGTTTCATTAAATATGAAGTTTTCTGTAGGTTGCTAGTAGAAGCCATTTATCAAATTTAAGCAATTTTCTTCTATTTCTTGCTTAATCAGGTTTTTAAAAATTGGAAATTACTGTTAAATTTATAAAATACTTTGAAAGAAACTCATATACTTTCATTTAAATCTCTTAAAGTATTCATTTACATTAGTAGATTTCCTAATTTTCACCTTCTTGTATTACTGGGAAAAATGCTACTTAATTTTATATTTTCCATTTTATTTAGATTTTCAAATTTCCTGGTATAAAGTTACAAGATATTATCTTAAAATTGAAAACCATATTCTTTATATGTATAATCATTATATATATATATATTTTTAATCCCATTCTAATGGTGTTATTTGTGTTTTCTTTAATCAGACTTATCGAAGTTTGCCTATTTTATTGGTCTTCTCCAATAATCAGTTTTGTATTTACTTGATTGCTGTATTGATTTCTTTTTTAAAAAAATAAATGAAGTAACTTCAAACAACCATTTAAAAAACTTAATTGTTTGTGGGAAAAAAAATTGGCTAGAAACATATATTGGAGATTGAAAACGAGCCCTGGACAAATTCCCCTTTCCCCAATAGAAGTTTTGGATTGCTTACATTTTTCTATTCTTTTTTTTAGGAGGAGAGAAACTTTATTCTACTATGGTATTCACAGATTTGCAGATTTTCAAAGGTCTTAGGATACATCCCATGAGAATGTCTCAATAGTGTTTTATCTTTAACAAGCTGACATGGATAGAACTGGAATGATCCCATGCATGAAAAATAATTGCTGTTTTAGTTATTGCTGTAGACCCCACCATAATGCGTACTATGATAAAGTGATAAGAAGATTACATAATGGACAGAGGAGAAGCCCCTTTGGCAAACCAATTTATACAGCAACACAAATAAATGAGTTTGCACTAAAGTTGTGTATCCATTTGGAGCCTGCACCTAAAATGCCACACAAGACTGGCTCCTTAGTAATATTTTAAAATAGCTCTACCAATTCTATTCTGCCTCTGGGGTCCTTTTATGACTATCCCTGCAGGAAAACTTCACTGATGAGAGAGAAAATGAAAAATATTTGCATTTTGAGTAAGTTTTACCATCGTTTTTCAGTCTTGCATCTTTCTTCTTCCTCATATGCATCTTTGCAAATGTTAAAGCCAGAATCGATTAGAATAAGAATTCTGTGGCCCACGCCGATATCCTACATTAACACTCTTGTCTGGAAGTTGGAATTTATCTTTCCAAGCCAGGCTAATGCCTAATCGTCTCCACATTGTGGCATGAGGAAAGGCCATCATGACAATGGGCAGAAAGTTTAGTCAATTCAATTTATTTAACACCTCATAACACTCTGGAGTTTTTTTTTTTCACTGCCCAGGCTGGTAAAATTTATTATGAACCTTTAATCTCTCCCCCTGCTTTTCTTAGATTTTTAAAGTGAATGTAAAATAAAACAAACAGAGTCTATAAAAACATTTCCTCTGTAGCAACACATGTTGCATTGCACACGTGCTGTGGCTACAGGCTTGTCAGGGCTTTTAACAGTCTTGGCACGCATGTGCCAAGCGTGTTAGGCTTCTTGGGCATTCTTATAGACTTCATGTTTTTTTAATGTAACAGAGATGTCAACAGAAAGTCAACATTTGTATGGATTATATTCTTCATTCTGTCTTTGTTTTTTACATGTTTTTTATTACAAAGACAATAAAGTCACAATAAAAAATCATCCATTCAAATCATACCATCATACAAAAACATAATACATTCACATAGAAAAAAATTAAAACATTACAGAAAAGAAAAAACATAAAAAATAAAATTCTCCTGTTCCTCATCTCCACTTTTGCTCCAAGACAGTTTTTTGTCTTTTCTTAAGTTTGAGAAATGTGAATATTGACTAAGAATGCTACCGATTGCTTCAAAAGATTGGGCCATATTCACAAAATCAAAGTGACGAGTCATCAGTAACCAGATTCTGACAAGGCAATAGCCAAAAAACAAAACAAAATAAAACCAAAACTCAGGAAAATTTCCATAATGCCTGATTTCTAGGTGTCATTTCTAAGGGTCAGAAAATGATAGCTATTCTCCTTCTATCCTGGTAAAGAGTTAACAATGCATGCCATCACTCCAAAAGGGAAAATCCTTTCTTTTCAATGACTCTGGCCTATATAGTTTATCATCCAAATAGGGACCAAAGGCAAAAACCAGAACAATCCTGTATAAACTGTGACATGTGGTCAACCTATATATTACTAATGTACTCATCTATTCCATTATAACGTTGATTGTGTACTGCCTGCTACTATTATTTTGTGGTTTCATGTGTGAAGTTTTATTCCGCTTTTTTTTTTTTGGAGACAGGGTCTCACTCTGTTGCGTGGGCTAGAGTGCAGTGGTGTCATCGTAGCTCACTGCAACCTCAAACTCCTGGCCACAAGTGATGCTCCTGCCTCAGCCTCCTAGGTAGCTGGGACTACAGGCTTGTGCCACGACACCTGGATAATTTTTCTATTTCTTTTGTAGAGATGGGGTCTCACTCTTGCTAAGGCTGGTCTTGAACTCCTGGTTTCAAGCGATCCTTCCCACCTTTGGCTTCTCAAAGTGCCAGGATTACAGGTGTGAGCCACCGTGCCTGACCTTGTGCCACATTTTAACTCTTAGTTACTTAGCAAGCACCTTGACTTTTACTTAAAAAAAAAAAAAAATCTCCAAGAGCATACAACTGAATGCCAGGATTCAATGAATGTCTCTTTCTTTATTGATTGATTAACAAATACCTAAATGACTTCTAAGATTTTTTTGCCCCTTCCTCCAGACTTTCAGAAGCCTCGCTGTGATTCTGCGGATTGTTCACTTTGCGTTGTTTTTCAAAGCCTCTGGAATTGCACTGAGACACACACAGGTGGCCTCCCTACCTGATTCTGGGAGGTCTGGACTGGCTACTAATTCTGTGGCCCAGAAGTCCAAGTCACCTCCTGAGTCAAATGATATTGTCTCGCTGTATTTTCGAAGTGGCCGGTTATATTCCTAAACTTCTAATGTATTTCTCTTGGGACATAGTTATAGCACCTAATGTTTGCTTGCTTTAGGAGATATTCAATCCCAAACAAACTAACAACAACAACAACAAAACAGATTTCGAAGGAGGCAGGGTCAGAGGCAGACAATGATGACTGTTGGAGGAAACACCTCATTAAAAGCTTACTTCGGGATGGCAGTGCTCTGTTTCACTGGAATTTCTTTACTTGCCTTATTAGGTTTGGAAATGATTCTGCACTCGTTCTCCCATCCCTTTCAAAGATGTACAAGACAGAATCCCAGCCCACTAGGAAGTCTACTGGGGAGGCAAATGCTTGCTTGAATAAATTACCATCCAGTACTGTAAGAACAACAATAGACAGGCTTCAGATCAATCCCAGAGAGAGTGACAGGCTCCATTATGGTGGGAGTGGTGAATGGGGCGTGACATCGGGGCAAATCGAGTCTGATCTGAGTTTTGAGAGACAAACTCCGTTATGAAGCATGGGGCTAAAAGGATCATGAAGGGCTCCTATGAATTTAAAAATCCCATATTGAAGTGCTGGGTGATAGAAACCACTGTTACAGTTGATTTTAAGTTTTTTCAAAGGAGGTATCATGTTATGGGTGATCTCTTTATGTGCCACACATTTGTATAAAGAACTGAAACAAAGGATATAAACGGTATCAAAGTGATTTTGTTGTCTTAATGACTATAGTATTTAATAAGACATATGGATTTTACATCATTAAACAAGTATATAATTCATGTAATTTAAATACACACATTTATAATTATATGAAATATACATTTTTATGGCCCACAGTTAGATTTTCTTTCTCCTAGTTTTTAAAAACACTGCTCTTTTATTTATTATACATATATATTAATTTTAACCCTTTGGACTTGCTTGCTTTTTTCTCTTGCTGCTACTGATGCTAACTGTATTGAGTCACACTCAACATCCAAGTGCAAAGGGTTAATATATTTAGGTAATACAAAAAATTTTTTGTTATATGATTGAATTGCATAGTGGAGAAACCTAGGCTTTTAGTATATTTTTCACCTGAAAAGCGTACATCGTACCCAACAAGGAATTTTTCATCCTGCATCCTTCTTCCAGCCTCCCCCTTCTGAGTCTTCAATGTCCATTCTGCCTCTGTATGACCATGTGTAGCCATTGCTTACCTTTCACACATAAGTGAGAACATGTGGTGTTTACTTTTTTGTTCCTGGGTAGCTTCCCTTAGGATAATGGCCTCCAGGTCCATCCAAGTTGCTGAGAAAGACATTATTTCATTCTTTTTAATGGCTGAGTACTATTCCATATGTGTGCGTATGTGTTTTCTTTATTTACTCATTAGTTGTGGGACTTAGGTTTGGTGTCATAGCTTTGCAATTGTGAATTATGCTGCGATAAATATATGGGTGTCTTTTTAAATAAAATGACTTCTTTTTCTTTAAGCAGATTCCCAGTAGTGGGATTGCTGGATCAAATGGTAGGTCTACTTTCGTTCTTTGAGGTTGTACTAATTTACATTCCCACCATCATTGCATAAGTGTCCCCTATTCATTGTATCTGTGCCAACATCTAGTGTTTCTGGCTTTTTTAATAATGGCCATTCTGATAGGGGTAAAGTGGTATCTCATTGTGGTTTTAATTTTCATCTTCGTAATGATTAGTAATGTTGAACATTTTTTCCTATGTTTGTTGGCCATTTGTTTCTCTTCATTTTTAAAATAAAACTGCTCTTTTCAAACTGCTGTTTAGATCTCCATGGAGGTACCGTATTTTGTAATGAGGTAAGATCTTTGAGTTTCTTCAAATTAATAAACCTGTATCCAAAGATTATAACATCCCCACTGAACCATAAAACACATATGCTCAAGAATTTAAAGGTATTTATGGGGTTAAAACATGCTTGAAATTCCCAAACAAGTTCATAAGTACTTTTCCAGAGAACTACTCACCTAAGAAAGGTTACACCAGGTCTCAACGCAACAGTGATTTGGACTACTGAGCTCAGAGGTTCTCATGACTAGCTTTCCTCAGCACAGAGATTTGATCCTTTGTGTGTTTGTTTGTTTCTTGTTTCTCTGTGCCAAAAATATATTGTTGAACTTACAGTTTGGGGTTCCTGTGAGTTAGTAAATGATGGCAAATTAGGATTTCTCACCATTCCTTGGTGCTACTATAACTATATCTAGGGTGTCTTCCCCTAATAGTTTGATTTTTATTTGTTCTCAATTATCTAGGCTCAGTGGTAGTCTGCATAGATGACTGAAAGGCATAGCAAATCTATTTTGATTGGAGGATGTCATGGCTCTGGTCCATGCTGGGAAGTGATTCTGGTCACCTTGGAGTGAGCTTATTCCTTTTGGCCAATTTTTCTAGTGCTACCGTCTGTCATAACTTTTCCTCATAAGTCTACCGAGCTCTTTGCTATCTTCAACCCTTTCCCTAAAGCAGAAGAAAGAGATGTGGCAAAGCACCACAGTGTGGGAATTTGTGCTTGGGAAACCGGTGCAAGAAAATGCTGATGTTCCTGCTACTGCTACTGTTGTCAATAATAGACCCCTTTGTCTCCAACCCAGGAGTCTCGTGTCTTCTGCAAATTGAGTAGAATCTGACCCTTAATAGTTCTTGACACTTTATTATATGCCTCTCTTTGGTCTAATTTCTTTGCTCACCCATTAAACTTGGGAAGTTCTCAAAGTTCTGCCTCTGGCTCATTGCTTTTCTCTTCCTTCATCCTTTACCTGGGTGATTGTATTTAGTCTCACGTGTGTAGTTCTAGATGATAGAGGAGGAACCCCAAATCTGCATTTCCAGCCTCAGCCTCTCCTATGAGCCCTGGACTCACTCATATAGCCAGTTCTGATGCTGAGGGGACCTCAAACTCAACATGTCTCAAACTAATGGCTGGTATGACTCCTGCATGGCACTTTGACTCTTTCAGGGTCTCTACCTTAGCTGGTGGTACAGCGACTCACCTAAGCACTCAGTAAATGATGATCTTTGAGTCCTATCCTCCTCTCACCTCCCCATATTTTAATCATTAGCACTGCTAATTTTCCTTCTTAAATCATATTCACTCCCACTTTTATTACCACTGCTCCAGTTTAAGCCCTCATCATAAATGCCTCTGCCCACAACAACAGTGTATCAGTCAGAGTTCTCCAAGAAACAGAACCAATAGGATATTAATTAATTAATTAGTTAATTAATCATGAAGAATTGAGTTATGTGATTATGGAGACTGGTGAGTCCAAAATCTGCAGAGCGGGCCAGTGCTGAAGGAGACCCAGAAACAGCAGAGCTTCCAGTTGGAAGGATGTCAGTCAGGAAGAACCAAGGTTACAGATAAAGTCTGAGTCTGAAGGCAGAGAGCTGGAGAACTCGCTTTTTCTTGGGGGGGGGGTTGGTCTCTTTGTTTCTATTCAGGCTTGCAACCAATTGGATGAGGCCCATTTACATTGTGGAGGGAAATTTTCTTTACTCAAATTCACCGATTTAAATGTTAATCTTATCTCATACACCCTTATAGAAACACCCAGAATAATATTTGACCAAATATCTGGGTACCCTGTTGCCCAGCCAAGTTGACATATAAAATTAAGCATCACAAATAATCTCCTAAATGATTTCCCTGTTTTTATGTTTGTCCCTTTCAAATTTGCTCTTAAAATTCATCATCTTAAAGACAAATCAGACCACATGACTCTTCTACCTAAAACCTTCAGTGACTTCACATTAACTCCAGAATGAAGTCCACATTCCTAAACATGGCTGGTTCTCCAGAGAAATGGAACCAGTAAGATCGAGGGGTCTATCAGGATCTGGGACAAGAATCATATCATAAGAATGTATGTTCTCATTTTTGCCCATCTCTCCAATTTAATTTCTTGCCAACTTTCACCTGACATATTATGCCACACTGCGACATATTGTGTTCTAATTCCTTGAACACACTAACTCAAGTCCTCTGCAGTCCTTCTAACTGAAATTCTTTCCAGCTCCCCTTATACTTGGCTAATTCTTACTACTGTCTGACATATAAGTCAGGGGTAAACTCTAGGTAGATTCCTGGCACTCTCTGATTTCCTAGACTAAAGTTTGTGCCTCTCTTCTGTGCTCTTTCTTCTGTGCATGATATCCCATCCATATTTTTGCTATTGCTTTACTATAGTTTATTAGAAATAACTACTTATTGGTCTAAAATGTAAGATTGACAAACCAATCTCTTCTATGAGGGAAGAGGCTGTGTCTTATTTATCTTTGTACCCTCAATGTCCGAATAGTGCCTGGCATAGTATTACTCTGTAATACTATGATATTGCTCTGTAATACTATGATTGACTGAGTCCATAAAAGCTCCTTATTGGAGTGGCATGGATGAAATATGGAATAAAGGAAGAGAAAATAGGGGTCTTTTTGGTGAAATTAAAAATAAACAAAACAAACTTCAATCCACCATGAAGTTTCAGATTCTTTAGGGAAAGTGACTTTAAACATCTTAGAAGCAAATCAAGGGCCTCTTATTGAGCATTAAGAATACCTGTAGGATCAGAGGCTGGCTGTGACTTCCCTTATTATTATCAGAGGTCATTTAGTTTTCTGCTGGAATCTGTGGAGGGCTTGGGCTTCAGTGCAGGGATGAGTCTGAGGACCCAGAGCAGGGACGAGTGATGGCTGTCATGCTAACAGGTAAGATTACCTGACATCTTAAAAATTATAATTAATCATTATTATCATTATTTTTGAAAGATTTCAAATGCCTCAGAACACTATAATTAGATTTTTTTTCGAGGCTCACATTTAATACACAGGCATTTTTGCTGCAAGGCAGTATTTAGTCCATATACCACATTGTGGGCACCTGAAACCATGGCAACCATATTTTACTGATCATTTGTAAGCAATTTAATTTGGCTTAAACATTTAAAGGCATTATTTTGCCAGTTATTTCTGGAAATGGTTTAAAAAACACTTCAACAGGCATACATTTTTATTGCCACCACCCCCCTTCTCCCCGAATTCTTGTGCTTTTCTTCTGAACCATTATCTTCCCCTTTTTTCAGATTCTAGAGGAAGAAAATGATTCACAGGCAGAAAGTGATCAGTGTGCTTATGTATCATTTCCTTAGTCTTTGAAATAAGGCTCAAAGAATTCAGTCTAGGGCAGAGATTGGCATTATCTTTTAAAGAAAGTCAAAATGACCCTTTCTTGCTTTCCTACAAGTTAACACCAAGAGGAAGTTCAAGTAATTTTAAATGCTAAAAGGCAAACAGAGACAAAGGAAGACATTTATTGATGCTTTTACATGTGCATCAGGAAGCAGGACAGTATCACTATTTTTTAAAGCTTTTAACCATAGGAGGAAAATACATCTAATTTCTAACAAACATCCTTTTTATCCAATCTCACTGTAGCTTTTCCAAATACATCAGCGGCATTATCTCTGTATTACCAAGATTGGTATCACAGCATACCCGGCGTGTTTCAATCCTAAAAGCTCAGTGACTAATGTCCCTCACATGCTTCTCACAATTGGAATTTAGAAGCTTCCATCCAGAATGACTCAAGACAAAATTTGTCAAAACTCATGGATATGTATGGCAAATTTTCTTCCACCCAACTTGAGGAAGACAGTTTTGTTTTCTCTCAAAGTCAGCGGGCGGAGGAGTGCTAAAACTTCTTGTTGATAAAATATTTATAAGGCAATATTTTCAAAGTTATAATCATGATGGTAAACACATTTATAAAAAATGAAGTGAAGCCACGTGGGAGTGTAGTTAAATATCTTTTTAGACATTTAGGCAGGTTGCAATGGAGATTAAGATTCTAGATCATTGTAAAACAGAATTCAATGATTTTTTTTTCCTCTCAACCTTTTTGTAATTATGTCTGGGAGCCATACAAATCATACAGATGTTTGTTTGGTGGGAAACATGTGGCTTTCTAGGTCCTTAAGTGCAGCCTTTTGAACTGAATCCAAATTTTATAGAACAAAATCTTTTTATTAAAAGGGGTGCAGCAGAGAAAGACAAAACTTATTTTTTCCCCCTCCTTTGGTGCTTAAAAAAGAACGATCTTGAAATCAGAAGGCCACAGGTTCCCTACCCCTTCCAAGCAAATTCTACTTAGAATTGAGATTTTCTTTCTTTGGTTTCCAGATTGTCTCCTACATTGTAAGAGATGCCTACAGACCTTAAATGTAAAGTTGGCTGGTGAAAGTTGCCTAAAAAATTCATTTGATTTTTGAAGCAAAATTGTATGATTGGCTTTTTTTTTTTTGAGACAGAGTCTGGCTCTGTTGCCCAAGCTAGAGTGCCATGGTGTCAGCCTAGCTCACAGCAACCTCAAACTCCTGGGCTCAAGATATCCTCCTGCCTCAGCCTCCCAAGTAGCTGGGACTACAGGCATGCACCACCATGCCCGGCTAATTTTTTCTAT
>VSMD01077680.1:0-88091 GCA_008750895.1 Mirza zaza | reverse complement strand
CTCACCCACCTGCAGGCGCGGCTCGCGGCCTCGGCGGCGTCCAGTCGCGGCGGCGGCGGCGGCGGGGCCGCTTCCTCCCACCTGACCTCACAGGAAGCGCGCGCCGGGGGGGCGCGGCCGGGCGCGGCGCGGCGGCGCCCTCTGCAGGCGTCCGGGGGCACTGCAGCCGCCGGCCCGGGCGCGCGCCGAGCGGGGCCCCGGGCGGGCGGAGACACGGGGCGGGAGACCGGAGGGCCGGGCTCGCGGACGCAGGAGAGAGGATGGGGAGGCGAAGAAAAGTGGGGGAGGAGAAGAAGACAAAGGAGGAGGGAGCACGGGAGGAAAGGCAAGCGAAGCCCACGGAGGAAAACCCAAGGAGGTGGGGGTGCCCCGGCCTGGGAGAAAAGGCGAGCACAGGCTCAGAGCACGAGTGCGACTTTGCTGAGCCAGCTTCGTGCATGTCCCTCGAGTAGGGCCCAACCCAGCCCTCAAGGAGCTCCAAGTCCGGTGGGGAAGATAAGGCTTGTATGGGGCAGGTACAGCTAACTGCAGCAGGCTTCCTGGAGGAGGTGCCTTTGAGCTGGGGCCAGAAATACGCTCTGGCATAAGGCGCCACCTGGAAGGAGTGAATGATCAACCTCTGCCTCCTTCCTGCTCCTCCTCCCTCATTGCTTCCCAGCACCCTAGAATGCTGCGCTTACCTGCATCATCAAAACTGGCTCGCCAACTTCTTTGACATGCGCAGCCCATGGAAAGGCAGGAAGGAAGAAATGGAGGGCTAGTGATTTACTTTAAAGTATTGTGGATGTAGCATACACACCTTCCCTCACATTCGGTTGGCAAGAAGGAACCACGTGGCTACAGGGCAGATAGGCTGCACCGTCTGCAGTGACATCCCTGTTTCATTCCTGATGTTTGTATTTGTGTCTTCTCTCTGGTCTTTCAGTTTTGCTAGAGGTTTGTCGATCTTATCAATGTTTTCAAGGAACTAGCTTTTGGGTTTTTATTGGGTTTTTTTGTTTTGATTTTTATTTTAGCGTATTATGGGGGTACAAATGTTAAGGTTACATAGCCCTCCTCCCCTCTTGAGTAAGAGCTTCAAGCGTGTCCATTCCCCCAAATGTTGCACATCTTACTCATTGTGGTTGTATATACCCATCCCCTCCTCCACCCTCCCGACACCCGATAAATGTTACTCTTATATGTGCACTTAGGTGTTGATCCGTTAATACCAATTTGCTGGTGAGTACATGTGGTGCTTGTTTTTCCATTCTTGAGATACTTCACTTAGTAGAATGGGTTCCAGCTGTATCCAGGAATATACAACAGGTGCTAGCTATATCACCATTGTTTCTTAAAGCTGAGTACTATTCCATAGTATACATATACCACATTTTATTAATCTACTCATGAATTGATGGGCACTTGGGTTGTTTCCACAGCTTTGCAAGTGTGAATTGTGCTGCTATAAACATTCGAGTGCAGGTGTCTTTTTCATAAAGTGGCTTTTGATCTTTTGGGTAGATGCCCAGTAGTGGAATTGCTGGATCAGATGGTAGATCTACTTGTATCGTTTTGAGGTATCTCCATATTGCTTTCCACAGAGGTTGAACTAGTTTGCAGTACCACCAGCAGTGTAGGAGTGTTCCTCTCTCTCCGCATCCACGCC
The DNA here is from genome assembly GCA_008750895.1 of Mirza zaza. Lineage (NCBI taxonomy): Eukaryota > Metazoa > Chordata > Mammalia > Primates > Cheirogaleidae > Mirza > Mirza zaza. The sequence goes on along the minus strand of VSMD01077680.1, from coordinate 86,443 downwards.
AGCATTTGTTATTTGGAGACTTTTTGATAAAGGCCATTCTCACTGGAGTTAAGTGATATCTCATTGTGGTTTTGATTTGTATTTCCCTGATGATTAGAGATGTTGAACATTTTTTCATGTTTGTTGTCCGTTATTCCGTCTTCTTTTGAGAAGTTTCTGTTCATGTCCTTTGCCCATTTTTTGATAGGGTTGTTTGACTTTTTTCTTGCTGATTTTCCTGAGTTCTAAATAGATTCTAGTTATCAGCCCTTTATCAGATGTGTAGCTTGCAAAAATTTTCTCCCATTCTGTGGGTTGTCTGTTTGCTCTCTTGACAGTTTCTTTGGCTGTGCAGAAGCTTTTTAATTTGATCAGGTCCCATTTATTTATTTTTGTTGCTGTTGTGATTGCCTTTGGGGTCTTCTTCATAAATTCTTTGTCTAGGCCAATGTCTAGAAAAGTATTTCCAACATTTTCCTCTAGCATTCTAATAGTTTCACACCTAGGGTTCAAGTCTGTTACCCAGCATGAGTTGATTTTTGTGAGAGGTGAAAGATGTGGGTCTCGTTTCAGTCTTCTACGTGTGGCTATCCAGTTTTCCCAGCACCAGTTATTGAATAAGGATTCTTTTCCCCAGTGTATGTTTTTGTGTGCTTTGTCGAAGATTAGTTGGCTATATGAGGATAGTTTTATATCTGGGTTCTCTGTTCTGTTCCACTGGTCAATGTCCCTGTTCTCGTGCCAGTAAAAAGCTGTTTTAATGACTATAGCCTTGTAGTATACTTTGAAGTCTGGTAAATTGATACCTCCTATTTTGTTTTTGTTGCCTAGGATTGATTTTGCTATACAGGGTCTTCTCTGGTTCCATATGAAGCGCAAAATTATTTTTTCTATATCTGTGAAAAATGATGATGGTATTTTGGTAGGGATTGGGTTGACTCTGTAGGTCACTTTGGGTAGTATAGACATTTTAACAATGTTGATTCTGCTGACCCACAAGCATGGTATATTCTTCCATCTGTTTATGTCCTCTGCTATTTCCTTCTTCAGTGTTTCATAGTTCTCCCTATAGAGGTCTTTTACCTCCTTAGTTAAATATATTCCAAGGTACTTTATTTTCTTTGTTGCTATTTTGAAGGGAATTGAGTCTTTAATTTGGTTCTCACTTTTACTGTTGGCGTACATGAATGCCTCTGATTTCTGTGTATTGATTTTGTATCCTGAGACTTTACCAAATTCATTTATCAGATCAAGGAGTCTCTTGGTTGAATCCTTGGGGTTTTCCAGGTATAATATCATGTCATCAGCAAAGACTGAGAGTTTGATTTCTTCTGATCCCATTTGGATGCCCTTAATTCCACTCTCTTGTCTGATTGCTGTAGCGAGGACTTCCAGCACTATGTTGAACAGAAGTGGAGATAGTGGGCAACCTTGTCTTGTTCCAGTTCTAAGTGGGAATGCTTTCAATTTTTCCCCATTCAGTATGATATTGGCTGTGGGTTTGTCATATATGGCTTGTATCATTTTTAGGTAAGCCCCGTCTATGCCTATTTTGTTGAGTGTTCTTATCATAAAAGGATGTTGAATTTTGTCAAATGCTTTCTCTGCAGCTATTGTGAGGATCATATGGTCTTTGTTTTTGCTTCTGTTTATATGGTGAATTACATTTATAGATTTGCGTATGTTGAACCATCCCTGCATCCCTGGGATGAAACCCACTTTGTTGTGATGGATTATTTTCTTGACAAGCACCTGGATTCGATTGGCTAGGATTTTGTTGAGAATTTTTGCATCTATATTCATAAAGGATATTGGTCTGTAGTTTTCTTTTTTTGTTGCATCCTTTCCTGGTTTTAGTATCAGGGTTATGTTCGCTTCATAAAATGTGTTGGGGAGAATTCCATCCGTCTCGATGTTGTGGAGTAATTTCTGCAGGAAGTTCTTCTTTGTAGGTGTGGTAAAATTCAGGTGTGAAACCATCTGGTCCAGGACTTTTCTTTTTAGGAAGGTTTTTTATTGCTGTTTCAATTTCAGTACTTGATATTGGTCTGTCCAGGAATTCTATTGCTTCCTGGTTGAGCCTAGGGAGGCTGTGTGTTTCTAAGAAATTGTCCATTTCCTCCACATTTCCAGTTTGTGTGCATAGAGATTTTTGTAGTATTCATAAATTATATCTTGTATCTCCGTGGCATCAGTTATAATTTCTCCTTTATTGTTCCTGATGGAGCTTATTAGAGATTTTTCTTTTCTGCTTTTCATTAGTCTAGCCAATGGTGTGTCAATTTTGTTTATTTTTTCAAAGAACCAACTTTTTGTTTTATTAATCTTCCATAGAGTTTCCCTGTTGTCAATTTCATTTAGTTCTGATTTGATCTTAATGATTTCACTTCTTCTGCTGGGTTTGGGGTTGGTCTGTTCTTTTTTGTCCAGCTCTTTAAGACGATTCATTAGGTTGTCTATTTGTGATTTTTTCAACTTTTGGATATAGGCATTTATGGAAATAAACTTTCCTCTCAGGACTGCTTTAGCTGTGTCCCACAGGTTTTGGTAACTTGTGTCACCTTTGTCATTTAGTTCAAAGAATCTTTTGATTTCCATCTTGATTTCCTTGTTTATGACATGATCATTCAGCAGAAGGTTGTTTAGTTTCCATGATTTTGTGTAGAAATGAGGACTCCTGTTAGGATCAATTTCTACATTTATTCCATCATGGTCTGAAAAGATACATGGTATAATTTCTATTTTTTTAAATTATTTGAGACATGCTTTGTGTCCTAGGATATGGTCAATCTTAGAGAATGACCCATGAGCTGATGAGAAGAACATATATTCAGTGGTTTGGGGGTAGAATGTCCTGTAAATGTCAGTCAGGCCCATTTGTTCTAGGTTTCTGTTTAAGTCCATTATTTCTTTGTTGATTTTCTGTTTGGAGGATCTGTCCTGTGCTGTCAGTGGGGTGTTAAAGTCTGCAAGTATCATGGTGTTGTTGTTTATCCATTTGTTTGGATGCAGTAGAGTTTGATTTATGAATCTGGATGCACCAAGGTTGTGTGCATATATATTTAGAATTGTATGTCTTCTTGTTGAACTGTACCCTTCACCATTATATAGTGACCTTCTTTGTCTTTTATTCTTTTTGTTGATTTAAAAACTAGGTTGTCTGTAATCAGCACTGCCACGCCAGCTTTCTTTTGGCTTCTGTTTGCTTGAAATATTGTTCTCCACACCTTTACCCCTTTAGTCTAATTGCATCCTTGCAGGTTAGATGTGTTTCCTAAAGGCAGCAGATACTTGGCTTGTGTTTTTTTATCCATTCAGCCAGCCTATGTCTCTTGAGTGGGGAGTTCAAGCCATTAACATTTATTGAGATAACTGATAGGTGGGGAAGATTTCTGTTCATTATGTTGGATTGAACTTTGTTGCTTTGTTTTCTCTCTTGAGCCATTGTAGTATCTGGGCTTTGATCTTTAGCTTCGAGTAGATTTACATTCGTGTGTGTTTATTGTGCTGATCCATGGGTAACACTGTTTTGAGTACTTCTTAAAGGGCTGGTCTTGTCTTGGTGAATTCCCTCAGTCTTTGCTTATCTGAGAATGTCTTGATTTCTCCTTCATATACAAAACTTAGTTTTGCAGGGAATAAGATTCTAGGCTGGGCATTGTTTTGTTTCAGAAGAGTGAGAATGGGGCCTCAGTCTCTCCTTGTTTGTAAAGTCTCAGTAGAGAAGTCTGGTGTCATTCAAATTGGCTTTCCCTTGTATGTTACTTGCTTCTTTCATCTTACAGCTCTTAGAAGGGCCTTTTTAGTTGATATTTTGGTCAGTCTGATGACTGCATGTCATGACGTCTTCCTATTTGCATTGAATCTCCCAGGGGTCTTCTGAGCTTCTTGAACTTGTATATCGAGATTTTGAGCAAGGCCTGGGAAATTTTCCTCTATTATATCTTCCAATAGCTTGTCCAACCCTTGAGTGTTGTCTTCTTCCCCTTCTGGTAACCCTATGACCCTCACATTAGGTTTCTTCACATAATCCCACATCTCTTGTAGGCTTTGCTCTTTTCTCTTGTTTCTCTGCTCTATCTCTATGACTGATTTATTTAATTGGAGGATGTTATCTTCAATCTCTGAGATTCTTTCTTCTGTTTGATCTACCCTGTTCTTGAGGCTTTCCACTGTATTTTGTAGTTCCCTGAATTGATTCTTCATTTCCAGGAGTTCGATTAAACTTTTCTTCATTGTATCAATTTCTTTAGTGAATTTTTGTTCCAGGTCCTGAAGGCTTTTTGTGGTTTCTTTGTGTTGGTTACTAAGTTGTTCTTGCAGGTCATTGAATTTTCTTATGATCCACATTCAAAATTCCTCTTCTGTCATTTTGGTTGCCTGATTTTGGTTGGTGTCCATTTCTAAGGGTCTGGTGCTCCTCTTTAGGGGCGTGGTTTCCATTTGATTCTTCATATTTCCAGAGTTCCTTCACTAATTTCTTCTCATGTCAATCAGTTGTTGCTTCTTTCCTTTAGGTTTTCATTTGGGTATTCACTCACCTTGTTTAGTTTCTGAGCTGGGAGGTGGTGTCTGTGGGTGAGATTCGACGACTCCCTGTATGATGAGTCAGTAGGTGCCGTGAAAATGGTGTGCAGGATGTCCTCCCTGTCAGTAGATGGCACTTGCTTGGAGGAACAGGCTACGCTGTTGTTTTTGTGTCCTGTAACCAGCTCTTGTTCCTCTAGAGAAGCTCTAGTGCCTCAGGTGGTGGGTGGGGCCCTGGGACTTCCAGGTGTGTCCTTTTCTCCCCCTCAGTGATGGCTGGTCTTGGAGAGAGTCTGGGCAGAGCTGAGTTGGGTAAGCCTGCCCTCAGGCACCACCAATGTCGTCAGCAGGGGTCAAAGTTCTGTTCTCTGCTTCCAGGCAAAGCTGACAGGGAGGGGCTGGAATGGCCCCGCTCAGTCAGAGAGTCTGCGTGTGGGGGTGGGTCTGTCCGAGACCCGCAGTCTGGAGCAGGCCTCGCTTCTTTCCACTGTCCCCAACTCCATAGCTACTCCTGGGCCTCTGTCAGCAGGCCGGACCACACACCACCAGGCCTCCCCTGGCTGTGATGCTGGCCAGGAGGTTCCCTGCGCAGGAACGCCACCTGGGCTGGGTGCACGGCCTCCCTTTGGGACGAGGGTTGCCCTCTAGGATGCTGATCTGCCCTGAAGGCACACACACCTCAGCAGGCTGTTCACGTATATCCCTTCTGTGCCCTGGGCAATGGGAGACTTTGGTGCATGGGATCCAGTCTGTAGGTCTGACCTCTGGGCTCCGGAGTTCAAACTATATCCCCACCAGGGAGACGAGTGCCAGTCCCAATTCACCCACGGGGAGCCCAAGCTGGGTCTATGTCTCTCAGCCTCAGGGTCTGACCCGTTCTTCTGGGATCACCGTGCCAGCAGCACCTGGGAGGGCTGGCGGGTAGGAAGCTTACTGTCTGGGTTCCCCTCAGTCAGCTGTAGGGCCCCAAAAGGGAAGGTCCCGTTCCCTGGAGGTGCCTCCAGCTGGTGGCTATATTGTCTCTTTCAGCAGCCTTGAATAGGATAGGGGGAGGGGAGAAGGAGGCAATATGGTACCTGCCGCGAGGCTCGGGTCTGTGCACATGAAGGTGCCCTGCGGGAGTTGGGAGCCAGGTGCTGCGTCCACTACAGGCTTACCGCTCGCTGGCGGTGGCCATCTCTGGGCTGGTGTCTGCAGGTCTCTCCACCCGCTGGGGAGCCCACCAGCAGTCCCAGATGCAAGGGAGGGGGAAGTTAAACACTTCACCTACCCTTGCTGCTGGTCTCCAGGCTGCTCCGGAGGTCTCTGCTTCCAGTTGTCCTCTGCAGCCTCCTGCCGTGGAATCTCCTGTGGCCTCAAGTACCCCTCCTTCCAACCCTTGTCCGATGTATGCTCGTCTTCTTGCTTCTTTCTTCTAATTTCTGCTAGAATATGTCTTTTCTGCAGAGACACTGTCTGGCGGTGTTTCTCATCTGCCATCTTGCTTCTCTCTCCTCAAAGAACTAGGTTTTGTGTCACTAATTTTTTTGTTTTTCTGTTTTCGATTTCATTGATTTCAGCTCTTATCTTCATTGTTTCCTTTCTTCTACTTACTTTGGGTTAATTTTGCTCTTCTTTTTCTAAGTTCTTGAGAGGGGAGCTCAGATTATTGATTTGAGACTTTTTCTCTTTTTCAGTGTAAACATTTAGAGCCGTAAGTTTCCCTCTTAGCATTCTTTTAGCTGTGTTCCACAAATTTAGACATGTTGGCTTTTCATTTTTATTTAGTTCAACATATTTTTATTCAAATTTTTGCTACTTCTCCTTTAACCCATGGATTATGTAGAAGGGTGTTGTATAGTCTCCAGGTGTTTGGAGATTTTGGGTTATCTTTCTGTTATTGATTTCTAGTTTAATTCCATTGTGGTCAAAGAACATACTCTATGTGAGTTCAATTCTTTTAAATTTGTTGAGGTTTCTTTTATGGCCCGAGATATGACCTTTCTTGGGAAGGGTTTCATAAGTGATTAAAAAGAATGTATTATGCTGCTTTTGGATGTGATGACCAACAAATCTTGACTATATACTGTTGGTTGATGATGATGTTGAGTTCTTCTATATCTTTGATGCCTTTTTGTCTAGTTCTGTCAATTGTTGAGAGAGGGGTATTGAAGTCTCTACCTATAATTATAGATTTGTCTATTTCCCTTTTGCCTCACATATTTTGCATTTGTTTGGTGCATACACATTTAGGTTTGATATGTCGTATTGACAAGATTGATTAATTTATCATATATAATGTCTCTCTTTCTGTCTCTGGTAATTTTTCTTGCTCTGAAGTCTACTTTGTCCTGTTTTCTTTGTTGTTGTTGTTTTGTTTTGTTTTGAGACAGAGTCTCACCCTGTTGCCCGGTCTAGAATGCCGTGGTGCCAGCCTACCTCACAACAACCTCAAACTCCTGGGCTCCAGCAATCCTTCTGCCTCAGCCTCCGTAGTATCTGGGACTACAGGCATGTGCCACCATGCCCAGCTAATTGTTTTTCTATATATATTAGTTGTCCAATTAATTTCTTTCTATATATAGTAGAGACGGGGTCTCGCTCTTGCTCAGGCTGGTTTTGAACTCCTGGCCTTGAGCTATCCACCCGCCTCGGCCTCCCAGAGCGCTAGGATTACAGGCGTGAGCCACTGCACCCGGCCTGTCCTATTTTCTTTTATTTAATGTTTGCGTGATATACCTTTTTTCCATCATTTATTTTAAATTTGACTATGTTTTTATATTTGAGGTGAGTTTCTTATACACAGCATATAGTTAGATCATGTTTTTAAATCCATTTTGTCAATCTGCCTTTTATTTGGATTATTTAGACCATTGCATTTAATGTAATTACTGATATCTTCGGGCTTAAGTTGGCCAATTTATTTTTTGTTTCTGTTTGTTCTCTTTCATTTCCTTGTATTTTCTCTGCCATTCTGTGCATTGCTTGAAAATTTTTTAAAGTTCCATTTTGCTTTATCTATAGTATTTTTTAAGTATATCTCTTTGTATAGCTTATTTAGTGGTGGCTCTAGGTACTGTATTATATATACATATCAAAGTTTACTAGGATCATCATCTTACTACATTGGGTGAAGTAGAAGAACTACTTTCCTTTATATTCCTTTACTCTCCCCCATTATACTGTAATTGTCTTAAATATTTGCTCTGTATACATTTAGAGCCACATCAGAAAATGTTATGATTTTTGCTTTAACTGTCAAATATAATTCATAAAATTCAAAGGTAAAAGGAAAACTTGTCACATTTACCCATATTTTTGTTTACCATAGTATTTTTTTTTCTTCCTAATGTTTCGAGGTCTTTATTGTTTCCTTTCTATATGGAGAACTTTCTTTGGCCATTTTTTTTTATTGCAGGTCTCCTGGTAATGGATTATTTTAGTTTTTTTCATCTTAAAATGTCTTAATAATCTTTTCATTCCTGAATGATATTTTCACTAGGTATAGAATTCTGTGCTGGCCAGGAGCAGTGGTTCTCATCTGTACTTCCAGCACTTTGGGAGGCAGAGGTGGGAGACTTCTTGAGGCCAGAAGTTCAATACCAGCATGTCCAACAACATAGCAAGACCCTGTTCTCTACAAAAAATTAAAAATTAGCCAGTGTAGTGGTGCACGCCTATAGTCCTAGCTACTCAGAAGGCTGAGGCAGGAGGATCACTTGAGCCTAGGAGTTTGAGGTTACAGTGAGCTATGACTACGCCACTGTACTCTAGCCTGGCCAACAGAGCAAAATCCTTTCTCTTAAAACAAAAATAAAAAAGAATTCTGTGTTGACAGTTCTTTCTTTTAACATTTGAAAAATATTGTACCATTTCCTTCTGGCCTCCATGGTTTCTAATGATAAATCTGCTGTCATTTCAATCATTTTTCCCCTATACATAAGGTGTCATTTTTCCTCTGGCTGCTTTCAAGATACTGTCTTTGTTTTTTATTTTCAGAAGTTTAATTATGATGTGTTTTGGATGTATTTCTTTGGAGTTTTCCTATTTGTGATTTATTCTGCTTCCTAAATCAGTAGGCTTATATCTCTTAACAAATTTGGAAAGCTTTCAGCCATTATTTCTTCAACTGCTTTTTCAGCCTCACCCTTCCCTCCTTCTAGGATTTCAATGACATAAATAAATATTAGACCTTTGGTTATAGACTCACAGGTTCCTGAGTCTCTGTTCTTTTTTTTAAGTCCATTTTCTCTCTACTCTTCAGATTGTGTAATTTCTATTGTTTTATCTTCTAATTTATTGATTCCATTCTGCTATTGAGCCCATCTACTAAGTCTTTGATCTTGATTATTGTATTTTTTATTTCCCCTTTCCATTGGTTCTTCTTTATATCCTCTATTAATATTTCCATTTGGTTTTCTTTATATCTTCTATTTCATTATTGAGGCTTTCTGTTTCTTCACTATTTCATATGTGTTCATAATTGCTCAATGAAGCATTTTTTATTATGGTTGATATTTGTCAGGTAATTCTAACATCTCTGTCTCTCAGTGTTGGCATCTATTAGTTGTCTTTTTCATTTCGTTTTCTATCTTCTACACTCGTAGTTTTGACAAGTGATTTTTCTAATAAAACCTGGACATTTTCACATTATGTTATGACACTCTGGGTCTTATTAAACCTTCTATTTTAGTGGGATTTTTCTGTCAGTGCCCCATCAGGAGAAGGAAAAACACTACGCCATTAATGATGTGTGGAGGTAGAAGTCCAGGTTCACCACTCAACCTCCATTAGCACCGAGTTGTGGGAGGGAATGCTCCTTGTCACTCCTGGAGGAGGCCGTGGCAGCTTCTGTTCCCCAGAAGGTCTCTACTGACACCATGGTGGGAGAGAGGTGCATTACCAGCTAATGGGGATAAAAGTACTGACTTCCTATTTTGCCTCCGACACTATTCCAGCAGGGGTGCTGGATACCTTATTATAGCCTCACATGGGTGGAAGTTTAGGTTCAACACTTGTGTTTTGCAGTTGTGGGTTTTGGGTTTCTGTGATGTTTGGGTAGAGTTGAGAAGTTATTGTCCAAAAGCTTTCTGTCTTGCTGGGTACCTTTCCTCCTAGTTTAGCTAGACAGAGTGGGTTTTCAGGGAGCTTTTATTGTCTGTACTCTTGGCTGTTTCCAGGTTGCCAGCTTCCTCAGCTCCTTATCTGGGAGCCAAAAGGGACGCCCAGAGAACTCACCACCATGATGTCATCCCTCAGTTCCAAAGTCCCCAACCAGTCTGCCTTCTTTTCTCCACCTTTCAAAGTCTTTTATGATTGTTTTACACATAATAATGTCCAAGGTTTTTAGTTGTACTTAATAGGAAGCATGGGGAAAAAAGTATATTTACCCCACCTTCCTGGAAGCAGACATCCAATTTTAAAGTCATAGTAATTAAGACATCAAGAAATTGTGATCTAGGTACAGAAATAACAAAATGACCAATCAGTAAATAGAGTCTAGGAATGCCCATGAATTGGGATTTATGGTAAAGCGAAAGTACAGAACAGTAGGAAAAGGACAATCATTTTAATAAATGATGCTGTAATAATTGGGTATTCATATCAGAAAAAAATGAAGTTGGACCCCTGCCTCACATATATCTACATATACCAAAAATAAATACTAGGTGTGTTGTATATTTACATATCAAATGCAAAACAACAAAGAATTTAGAATATAAATCATATATATATATTTATTCTAGATCTAGCATAGCAGAAATTTTTTAACACACTATAAAAAATGCCAACCATAAAGAAAATGATTGATCAATTTTATTACATTAAACTTACATTAAAACTAGTAACTCCTATTGATCAAGACACTATTTTTTTTAAAGCAAAAAGGCAAAACAGTATCTAAGGAAACGTTTTTTTGCAATGCATATTACCGACAAAGGACTCACATCCAGAATATATAAAGAGCCCCTTCAAATGAATAAAAAGATTGAAAGCCAATTAAAAAATGGGCAAAAGATTTGATCAGACACATTACAAAAGAAGAAATCCAAATGGCCAAGAAACTTTTTTAAAAAGTGCTCAGCATCATTAACAATCAGAGAAATACAAATTAAAACCATCGTGGGATTCTGCCACACACTCGTCAGACAGACTATTTTGAACAAATATTGGTGATAACATGCAGCAATGACTGTTCCCATTGCTGCTGGTGGAGGTGTCAATTGGTACAACCACTCTGGAAAACGATTTGAAGCTGCCTAGGAAAGGTGAATATTGCATTCTTTAAGACCCAGGATACAAAAGTGAAGGTTCATGTGTACCAGGTCATGTGTGCAGTTTCATTATAGAAACTGAAAAACAATTCAAATGTCCATGAAAATAAAACAGATAAAGCACAGTAGAGCCATAGAATGTGATACTATACAGTAATAAAAACTATGAACTCCAACTATACTCAATACCATAGATGGATCATAAAAATACTATATTGAACAAAAGGAGCCAGAAGCAAAATTAATCTTATGGCATCGGCTGGGCGAAGTGGCTCATGCCTGTAATCCTAGCACTCTGGGAGGCCGAGGCGGGAAGATTGCTCAAGATCAGGAGTTCAAAACCAGCCTGAGCAAGAGTGAGACCCCGTCTCTACTATAAATAGAAAGAAATTAATTGGCCAACTAATATATATAGAAAAAATTACCCAGGCATGGTGACGCATGCCTGTAGTCCCAGCTACTCGGGAGGCTGAGGCAGGAGGATTGCTTGAGCGCGGGAGTTTGAGGTTGCTGTGAGCTAGGCTGATGCCATGGCACTTAATCTAGCCTGGGCAACAAAGTGAGACTGTCTCAAAAAAATAAAAATGTTATGGCATGGTGTCATTTACATAAAGATCAAAAGAAAGCAAAATTAAATTATATTATCTAAGAATACATATTGGGGTGGTAAAAGTACAAGGAAAAGAAAAGCAATTATTACCAAAAAGTTAATGGTTAGCTCTAGGGGAGAGAGAGGAGCTGTGCCCAGTAAGGGGCTTACACTTACTTCCCCAGTAAGGGGAAGGTATGAGGTGCTGGCAGTGTTCAATTTCTTGACATGGTTAGTGGTTTTGTGGACATTATGATTTGCTTTATTATAATTTGTAGAACTGCAGGGGGCAAGGGAGGAACAGAACAGAGGAAGTTCATTTATCAGGTGATGGTGAAATGGATCTGTTCTTCCATTAGAAGTAGCCTAGGTAGGGATTAAGTGTACAGCCTCTGAGGCCAGTCCACTTGGGTTTGTATCCTCTGGATCTGCTACCTACTTGCTGTGTGATCTTGTGCAGTTTGCTTAATCTCTCTGTGCCTAGATTGTCTCATCTGTAAAATAGAAATGATAATACTACCTAATTTGAGAATTAATAGCTCTTAGGCATACAGCAAACAGTACATGAGCTTCGTTAAATAAATAAAAATTCATAACATTCATTCAGTGTAAAAATTCCTTGTGTGCCTGTGCTGTTCTCTTCTCAGCCCTTTGATGAGCCCTCACAGGCCAGTAGACTTGGACCCAAGGGTGCAGCTAGAGTTCTCAGAACTGGGGCACCACCTTAGAGCCAGTGCAGCCACCTGCTGCAGAATCTCCCTCTAAACCCAGATTGGATAGCAGACCAGGGCTGGGCTGAGCCCACGAGTTAGCCAGAGAGTCCCAGCCTGGGGAGGGCAGCCCTGTGGGGACTGGAAGCCGGGCAGCTGGGCCTGGGGGCACAGGGCAGGCTGGCACCAGAACCCAGGCAGCCTCCTCTGTTACTCCAGGTCCCGGAAGAGTGGAGGGAGGTCAGATTGTGAGAAAAGAGGAGCAGGAGTGTGGAGGAGCCAGCGTGTCTTGGACGCCTTTCATCCCTTCCACAGAGGAAGTAGCAGAAACAGAAGTGTGTGGGGGTGGGGTGAGCAAAAAAGGAACCAAATGCAGAGAATGAGCCCAGGCCAGCCCAGCCGAGGGCTTTTTGTGGGGTCTTAATTAAGCCTGGAGGCCCCATTGTTCCTTTCAGGGTGGAACATATGTTCAGGGCCTGGCTGAGGTTTGGGACTGAAACTTCAATGGTGCTGAGCCCTATGGCCTGCTGGGGGGAAGGGGGAGGAGGGGCAGACAGTCCCTAAGCCGGACAAGAACAGATAGTGTCTCCAGCCCAGCCTCTCCCAGAGCCACCTTCTGCTGGAGCAGGAAATAAAACAAGCAGAAAGGGTGGCAGAGCCCCACCCCCATGTGAGGAATCGCCTGTGGGGTAGGACAGAGCCACCTCACCTCCCAGCCCTGCCCTTCGCAGGCAGCATGACCTCCGGTGGGCCTCAGTTTCTCAATGTGTGCCGTTCAGATGGCACTGTCTAGGAAAGTAGACAGTTACCAGTCCCTGCCACCGTCATGAGCAGGAGTCACCCAGTCAGCAAGATGGCCCAAGGACGAAGGGCTGGAGCTCAAGGTCAGTCACACTTGCATTTGAATGCTTGCTCTGCTACTCACCAACTGGGTCACCTTGGGCAAGTGACTCATCTCTCTGAACCCCATTCCTCATCTGTAAAATGGGGGTGATGATTCCCATCCCTGTGCTTGTAACAGGAAGTAGTGAGGATGGCAGTAGTGTTGAGAGCTTAGCACATAAAGCCTGATGCACATTTGCTGTTATTACTAGTGACCCTTCCCATCCTGGAGCTCTGGTGGTGAAAGGACAGGGACACAATCCCACAAGGACACGCAGAGTTACGTAAAGACGTGCATGATCGGAGAGGTCCACGGCACAGGTTCATCCAAGCTGCAGGAGCTCCGGTTGGAGAGCAAGCTCTGGAGATGGGAAAGTCTTACAAAACCCGTGTAAGTCAAGGGCAAGGGTGGCCTTTCAGGCAGTGGAAAGGCATCGGCAGAGGTGTAAGGCTGGGACTCTAATCAGCATGTTTAAGGACATGCTGTTTAAGGATGTGTTCCGGCAAGATGGAGATCCTGTTGGGGACTGGTGGAAGCGAAGCCTAAGAGAGTTATTTGGGTGCTCTGATTTGAATGTTCGTGTCCCCCCGAAATTCATATGTTGAAACCTAATCCCCAAGGTGATGGTGTTAAGAGATAGAGACTTTGGGAGATGATTAGGTCATGAAGGTGCAGCCCACACGAATGGGATTAGTGCCCTTATAAAAGGGATCCCAGAGAGCTGCCTTGTCCTTTCCACCCCGTGAGGACACAGCAAGATGTCATCTATGAACCAGGAAGTGGGCCCTCACTAGACACAGACTCTGCTGGTGCCTTGATCTTGGACTTCCCAGCCTCTAGAACTGTGAGAAATAAATTTCTGTTGTGTACAAGCCTCCCATTTATGATATTTTATCACAGCAGCCCAAATGGATTAAGACATTGGGTCAGAATATGAAACAAAACACATAATGAAGCCTAGACTCCGGGCATCTCTTTCCTTAGCTATCCAGAGAACCCTGGGCTCAGGGATTTCCAAGAACATCCAAGTTCTAATATTCTCAATCTGTGGCTTTCATCGTAGGCCACAGGCAGCCATGGAAATTTTGGAGCCTGCAGGCACTGTGGGGACAGCAGAACTCCAGCCAGTGACCGAGGCCACACAGGATCTGCCTCTGAGGCTTAGAGTGGGGAGCCTCAGGGAGGTCAGACACCTGTGACACTAAAGCATGGACAGCAGGGACAAGTATGTGAATTCCCAACAGCGCAAGTTCTCACACCTGTGCCATACCTGTGCCACTAAGGCAACTGACTGCAGGGACAAGTGTGTAAATCCCCAACAGCACAAGGCCCCACCTCAGCCCTGCCTGGGAAGCCCCAGAACTGAGGCCAGTGTGGGGAGTCACAGGGCAGTAGGTGCCACGGGCCACCCAGGGAATCCCTGCCCTCCTGAGCCTCACCCTTTCCTGAAGTGCTACCACCTGCCCAGACCTCTGCCTTCCAGGTGGTCTGAGTCCCACCATGAGTCAGACTGGGAGAAAGTGACCTCTCCCTGCCTCCAGTGCTAAGTCAACCGATCATCTTGTGTTTAAGATGCCAGTGGCCATGTTGAACATCAAGTGGACAATGCTATGTGCCCACCATACCGTGTCTTGTTCCTGAGCACAGAGGAAAACCATATTTGCCTTAAAGTGAGGTTAGAGCCACGTGACTGAGTTCTGGCCTGTAGAACAAGGATGTCAGGGGTAGAAGCCACTTCCAGGCTTGGTCCTTAAAAGCATCCCATATCACCCTGGCTCTCTCTTCCCCTTACACAGTGACTGTGAAGTTCTAGATGGCAGAGCCACAAGAAGGAAGGGCCACTGGACCCACATCAGACTGCTGTGCTTGCGTCCCTTAGGTTAAGCATTTGTTGTAGCAGCATAGCCTAGCTAGGTGGACTAAAACATCACCATTTACTGAGCATTTTTTATGTACTGGGCCCTGGATTAAGCATCATACATGCCTTTTTTTTTTTTTGTCCCCCAGGCTAGAGTGCAGTGGGATCATCATAGCTCACTGCAACCTCAAACTCCTAGGCTCAAGCAATCATCCTCCTGAGTAGCTGGGACTACGGGCCTGTACCACCATGCCTGGCTAATTATTCTATTTTTTGTAGAGACAGAGTCTTGCTCTTGCTCAGGCTGGTCTTAAACTCTTGGCCTCAAGTGATCCTCCCTCCTTGGCTTCCCAAAGTGCTAGGATTACAAGCATGAACCACCGCAGCCGGCTCATACATGCCTTTTTCTAATCCTTACCACATTCTGCAAAGCAAATGATATTAATATACCCATTTTATGATCAAGGAAACTGAGGTTCAAGGTACATAGTTAAGTGACTTGCCCAGGGATTTCCATACCTAGAAAGAGGCTGAGCCAGGTGGTTTGTCTCCAAAGCATACGCTCTTAACCACACATCACACTGGAAGAGGTGGAGGGCCCAGCTGGGAGGATGAGCCACAGCCTGAAGAAGGGCAAGGCTGCCTGTCAGCCCCAGGGGATAGAGGCGATGGGAGGAATTGGAATCTTGCTGGGAGGAAAACGTTGAGCTACAGCAAGTATTTAGAAATATACTTTCCAATGGATCAGCCCCACAGTTTTAGGTGTTGGTGGCTGATGAAGGCACCAGAGCTAAGAATTTCTGTTTTCATAAATTTTATGGGCTGTGGAATGAATCCTTGTTACCTCCTAGAATTTTTACAGTTTTGTGTTTATACATTTAGGTTTATGATCCAGTTCAAGTTAATTTTTGTGAAGGATGTAAGATCTGTGTCTAGACTCATTTTTTTTTGCATGTGGATGTCCAGTTTTTCCAGCACCACTTGTTGAAAAGACTATCTTTTCTCCACTGTATTGCCTTTACTCCCTTGTCACAGATCAGTTAACTATATTTATGTGGATCTGTTTCTGGGCTCATTATTCTATTTCATTGATCTATTTGTCTATTTTTTCACCAATACTACACTGTCCTCATTATTGTACTTTTATAGTTAATTCTTGAAGTCAGGTAGTGTCAGTTCTCCAAGATTTTGTTCTTCTCTTTCAATATTGTGCTATTTGGGGATCTTTTTCCTCTTCATATAAACTTTAGAATCATTTTGTCAATATCCATAAAATAACTTTCTTAGATTTTGATTGAGATTGTATTGAATCAAGTTATGAAAAACTGACATCTTGACAATATTGAGTCTTCCTATCCACAAACATGGACTATCTCTCCATTTGTTTAGTTCCTTTTTGATTTCTTTCTCATATAGATCTCATACATATTTTGTTAAATACCTGAGTGTTTCATTTTAGAGGATGCTAATATATGTGGTATTGTGATTTTAATTTCAAATTCTACTTGTTCATTACTGGTATGAAAGTAACTTTTGTACATTGCCCTTGTTTCCTGCAACCCTGCTATAATTGTTTATTAGTACCAGGAGGCTTTTTGTCAATTCTTTCAGACTTTCTACATAGATGATCATGTCATCTGCAAACAAAGACAGTTTTATTAATATTTATTCCTTCCCAGTCCATATGCCTTTTTTCCTTTTCTTATCTTATGGCATTAGCTAGGACTTCTAGTATGATGTTGAAAAGTAGTGATGGAAGGGGACATCCTTGCCTTATTCCTGAGCAAGTGCATTTCAAACTTCTGCTTACATTATGTCTCATTGGTCAATACACATCAGTTTCAAGGAATGGAGAAATAAACTCTCCTTCCAATTTTGAGGAATGCATCTCCCAATGGGAGGTGCAGCTGTTCCACATTGTAGGAGGATATGCATGGCATGAATTTGTAGTCATTTTACAATCTACCATAACTACCTTACTAGATCCCTAGTAAATTCGAGCAGATGTTGTGTTTTTAAATTTAACTTTATAATGTAAGAGAATTGTGGATTCATATTCTATTGTAAGAAATAATGCAAAGAGATCCCTTGTATCCTTTACCAAGTTTCTTCCAGTGGTAACATTTTGCACAACTATAGAACAATATCACACCAAAATATTGACATTGATATGGTCAAAATACAAAGCACTTCCATTGCTGCAATGATTTCTCATGTTGCCTGTTATAGCCATGACTTATCCTTAATCCTTGTCAACCACGAATCTGCTTTCCACTTTTATATTTTTGTCATTTCAAGAACATAATATAAATGGAATGATATAGTATGTAACCTTTTGGAACTGGCTTTTTTTTTTTCACTCAGTATATTTCTCTGCAAATTCATTCAGGTTGTTGTGTCCATTAATAGTTTATTCATTTTCACTGCTGAGTAGTACTTCATAGTATGTATGTACCTCAGTTTATTTAACCATTCACATGTTGAAGGACAACTGAGTTGTTTCCACTTTGGGGCTACTAGAATAGTTATTATAAAGGTTTGTGTACAGGTTTTTGTGTGAACTTAAGTCTTCATTTTTTCATTGGATTGTTTGGGACTTTTACTGTTTAGTTTTGAGAGTTCTGTATATAATCTAAATACTAATCCTTTGTTGGATATGTACTATGCAAATATTTTCCCCCACTCTATATTTTGTCTTATCATCCTTTTGGCAGAATCTTTCACAGAGCAAAGGTTTTTAATTCTGGTGAAGTCCAATTTATTCATTTTTTTCTCTTATAGGTCTTGATTTTGGCATCAGATCTAAAAGCTCTTTACCCCTAGATCATAAAAAAAAAAAATTTAAGATTTTTTTCCACAAGTTTTGTAATTTCATGTTTACATTTAAGTCTAAAATTCATCTTGAGTTAATTTCTGTATAATTCATGAGGTTTTTTTCCTTTCTTTTTTCCTATGAATGTCCACTTGCTCTAGCACCATTTGTTTTCTTTTTGTTTGTTTGTGTATAAATTTATTTAAGCATATTACGGGAGTACAAATGTTTAGGTTACATATATTGTCCTTGCCCCACCCAAGTCAGAGTGTCTAGTGTGTCCATCCCCCAGACGGTGTACACCGCACCCATTAGGTGTGTATATACCAATCTCCTCCACCCCCCTCCCATCTGCCCGACACCTGATGAATGTTATTGCTATATGTGCTCTTAAGTGTTGATCAGTTAATACCAATTTAATGGTGAGTACATGTGGTGCTGGTTTTTCCATTCTTGTGATACCTCACTTAGAAGAATGGGCTACAGGATAATACATGAGGTGCTAGATCACCATTGTTTTTTGTGGCTGAGTAGAACACCATGGTATACATATACCACATTTTATTAATCCACTCATGTATTGATGGGCACTTGGCTTGTTTCCACATCTTTGCAATGGTGAATTGTGCTGATATAAACATTCTAGTGCTGGTGTCTTTTTTTATAAATTGTCTTTTTTCCTTTGATTGTTGAAAAAGCTATCTTTCCCCCATTTACTTGCTTTTGTACCTTCATCAAAAATCACTGAGGGCCGGGCGCGGTGGCTCACGCCTGTAATCCTAGCACTCTGGGAGACCGAGGCAGGCAGATTGCTTGAGGTCAGGAGTTCAAAACCAGCCTGAGCAAGAGCAAGACCCCGTCTTTACTATAAATAGAAAGAAATTAATTGGCCAACTAATATATATAGAAAATTTAACTGGGCATGGTGGTGCATGGCTGTAGTCCCAGCTACTCGGGAGGCTGAGGCAGTAGGATTGCTCCAGCCCAGGAGTTTGAGGTTGCTGTGAGCTAGGCTGACGCCACGGCACTCACGCTAGCCTGGGCAACAAAGTGAGACTCTGTCTCAAAAAAAAAAAAAAAAATCACTGAGGCATGTTTGTGTGAGTCTTTTCTGGGTCCTCTATTCTGTTCCATTGATCTATGTGTCTGTCCCTCCACCAATATCACACAGTCTTGACTACTGTAGTTATATAATAAGTCTTGAAATCAACTAGACTTAACATCAGTCTACTTTTTTCAAAATCGTTTAAGCCATTCTAGTTCCTTTGCCATTCCGTATAAATTTTAGAATAATTTGTCTATATCTACAAAAAATCTTGCTGGGATTTTAAAAGGGATTGTGTTAAACCAATATAACAATTTGGAGAGAATTGACAACTTTCCTATGTTGAATCTTCCAATCCATGAACATAGTATGTTTCTCCATTTATTCAGATCTTCTTTGGTTTCTTTCATTAGCACTGCATAGCTTTCAGTATACATGTCCTATATGTGTTGTTAGATTTGCGCCTAAGTGCAACCTTGCTGAACTTATTGATTCTAGGGTTTGTTTGTGTGTGTGTGTGTGTGTGTGTGTGTGTTTGTAGATTTCTTAAGATTTTCTTTTTAAAAATAAATTAACTTCTTTTTATTGATAAATAATATTTTACATACTTATGGGTACATGTTATATTTTGTTACTTGCATGGCATGTGTAATGATCAAGTCAGGTTATTTAAAGTACCCACCATCTTGAGTATTTATCATTTCTATGTGTTGGTATCATTTCAAGTTCTTACTTCTAGCTACTTTGAAATATACAATACATTGTTGCTGACTATAGTCACTCTACTCTGCTATGGAACATTAGAACTTATCCCTTCTATCAAACTGTATATTTTTAAACATTAGCCAACCTCTCTTAATTCCACCTGTAATCCATACACCCTTCCCAGCCTCTAGTACCATCTTTCCCTGAACATAAGACAGGGTCTTATATTTATTTTTCCTCAAGAAGACACCCTAGGGCTTATTTTCAGGGGATGTGTTTTTTTTTAAGTATGATACAACAATCTACATTTATTCAAATATAGTTAAGTCCTCTTCTTCTGGAACATCATCATAACTCTCCAAACCCCAAATTCCATCCTGAATTTCTTGTGACTCTATTTCCTTTAGAACCATTGGCCCTAATCTCTCATGTTGAGCAGTAGAGCTCTCATGGGGTAGATGAGAAGGGCTGCTCATCTTCTTTACCGTTCCACGACAAAATACATGGGTTGTGCAGATACACTGCGTAGCCACACCCATCATTAGGTCTTATTTTCGGGGTAGGACTTATATTGCGCAAATGCTTAGAAATCCTGCTAGGGCTTATTTTATGGGTAGGTCTTATTTTAGGAGAAACACGGTATATGTCATTCTACTCTCTACTTCCATGAGATCAACTTTTTTAGCTCCTATGTATAAGTAGTAAGAACATGTGGATATTTGTCTTTCTGTGCCTGGCTTATTTCACTTTACATAATGATCTCCAGTTCCATCCATATTGCTGAAAATGACATGATTTCATTCTTTTCTATGTTGAATAGTATTTCAAAGTGTATATATGCCACATTTTCTTTATTCATTCATCCATTGATGATCACTTTGGTTGATTCCATATCTTTGCTACTGTGAATAGTGCTGCAATAAACATGCAAGTGCAGGTATCCCTTTGATATACTGATTCTTTTTCCTGTATATAAATACCCAGTAATGGGATGGCTGGATCACATGGCAGTTATATTTTTAGTTTTCCGAGGCTGCAGTGAGCTATGATACTGTCACTGCACTCCACCCTGGGCAACAGAACAAGACTCTGTCTCAAAATTAAAAAACAGAGACAGACAGAAAAAGGAAGGAAATAAGGAAGGAAAGAAGGGAGGGAGGGAGGGAGAGAGGGAGGGAGGGAGGGAGGGAGGGAGGGAGAGGGAACTACTAATTTTTGTATATTGATTTTTTTATCCTGTAACTTTACTGAATGTATTCATCAGATCTAAAAGTTTTGTTTTTTGTTTTTTTTTTTTTGAGACAGAGTTTCACTTTATTGCCCAGGCTAGAGTGAGTGCCATGGCGTCAGCCTAGCTCACAGCAACCTCAAACTCCTGGGCTCAAGCAATCCTGCTGCCTCAGCCTCCCAAGTAGCTGGGACTACAGGCATGTGCCACCATGCCCGGCTAATTTTTTCTATATATATTTTAGTTGGCCAATTAATTTCTTTCTATTTATAGTAGAGATGGGGTCTCGCTCTTGCTCAGGCTGGTCTCGAACTCCTGAGCTCAAAGGATCCGCCCACCTCGGCCTCCCAGAGAGCTAGGATTACAGGCTTGAGCCACCTCGCCCGGCCAATCTAAAAGTTTTTTAGTGGAATCTTTAGGTTTTTCTACATACACAATCATATCATCAGCAAAAAGAGACAATTTATTTCTTTTCCTATTTGGATGCTTTTTATTTCTTTCTCTTGCCTGATTGCTCTGGCTAGAATTTCTAGTACAATGCTGATTAGGAGTGGGTATTCTTGTCTTGTTCCAGTTCTCAGAGGAAAGGCTTTCAGCTTTTCCCCATTCAGTATGACATTAGCTGGGTGTTTGTCATATATGGCCTTTATTATGTTGATGTGCATTCCTTCTATGCCTAGTTTCTTGAGAGTTATTATCACAAAGAGATGTTTACTTTTATCAAATCCCTTTCTGCATCTATTGAGATGTTGATGTGATGTATCATGTTTATTGATTTGCATATATTGAATCATCCTTGCATCCTTGTGATAACTCCCACTTGATCATAATGTATTATTTTTTTGATGTGCTGTTGCATTCAGTTTGCTAGTTTGGGGAGGTGTTTGTTTGTTTGTTTTTTAGAATTTTTACATCTGTGTTTATCAGGGATATTGACTTGTAGTTTTCTTTTTGCGTGTGTCCTTTCCTGGTTTTGCTATCAGGATAATTCTAACCTCATAGAATGAGTTAGGGAGAATTCTCTCCTCTTCAGTTTTTTTGGAATAGTTTGATGAGAATTGGTGTTAGTTATTTGAAAGTTTGGCAGAATTTGGCAATTAAGCCATCCTGGACTTTTCTTTGTTGGGAGACCTTTTGTTACTGATTCAGTCACATTACTTATCATTAGTCTGTTCAGATTTTCTATTTCTTCCTGATTCAATATTGGTAGGTTACATGCATCCAGAAATTTATCCATTTCCTCTAGGTTTTCCAGTTTGTTAATGTATTAGCTGTTCATAATAAACTGATGATTTTTTGTGTTTCTGTGGTATCGGTTGTAATGTTTCCTTTCTCATTTCTGATATTGTTTGGGTCTTCTTTCTTTTTGTCTTGGTTAGTCTAGCAAATGTTTCATCAATTTTGTTTATCATTTCAAAAAATCAATTTTTCATTCCATTGATCATTTGTATTTATTTACTCTATTTTATTTAGTTCTGCTCTGATCTTCATTATTTCTTTCTTACTAATAATGTTGAGTGTGGTTTGTTCTTATTTTTATAGTTCCTTGAGGTGCATTGTTAGATTATTTATTTGAAATCTTTCTACTTTTTTGATGTAGGCATTTATTGCTATAAAATTCACTCTTAGCACAGCTTTTTCTGTATCCCACAGGTTTTGGTATGTTGTGTTTTGATTTTCATTTGTTTCAAGAATTTTTTTTTACTCCCTCCTCCATTTATTCCTTGATCCAGTGGTCATTCAGGAGTATGTTATTTAATTTCCATGTATTTATGCAGTTTCCAAAGCTTCTCTTGATTTCTAGTTTTATTCCACTGTGGTCTGAGAAGATACTTGATATGATTTCAATTTTTAAAAATTTTGTGAGACTTTTTTTGTGTCCTAACATATGGCCTATCCTGGAGAATATTCCAAGTGCTAATAAGAAGGAGGTGTATACTGTAGCTGTTGGATAAGATGCTCTGTAAATGTCTGTTAGATCCATTTGATATAATGAGAAGTTTAAATCCAATGTTTCTTTGTTAATTTTCTGTCTAGATGATCTGTCTAATGCTGAGAGTGTGAGTGTTGAAGTTTCCATAAGAAGTCTGTTTTATTTAATATAAATGTAGGTACTCATGCTTATTTTTGGTTTCCAATTACATGGAATATCTTTTTTATCCCTTTGCTTTCAGTCTATATGTCCTTACTGGTAAGATGAATTTCTTGTAGGTAACATATAATTGAGTCATTTTTAAAAATCCATTCGGCAAGTCTATCTTTTGGGTGGAAAGTTTAATTCACTTACATTCAAGGTTATTATTGATATGTGAGGGATCATCCCTGTCATTTCATTAATTGATTTCTGGTTGTTTTGTGTATCCTTTGTTCCTTTATTTCTCTCTCATTGTTAATCATTATGGTTTGGTGGTTTTATGTGGTGGTAACATTTGAGTCTTTTCTCTTCCTTGTTTGTATGTTTGTTCTGCCAATGGTTTTTATGTTTTTATGTATTTTTATGGAGACGGGTATCATTCTTTCACTTCCAGGTATAGTCCCTTAAGTATTTCTCCCTTAATACTCCCTTAAGTATTTTTTGTAGAGCCAGTCCGGTGGTGATGAATTCCTTTAGATTTTGCTTGTTTGGAAAATACTTTATTTTTCTTTCATTTATGAAGGATCACTTTGCTGGGTATAATATCCTTAGGTTTTTGGTTTTATGTTCCCCTCTCAGCACCAATATATCATTTCATTCTCTCCTGGCCTGTAAAGTTTCTGCCGAGAAATTTGCTGTTAGTCTGATGGGAGTTACTTCATTAAGTGACCAGATGCTTTTTGTCTTGCTGTTTTTGGAATTCTCTGTCTTTGACTTTTGATAGTTTGACTATAATGTGCCATAATGAAAACTTTTTAAAATTGAATATATTTGGGGATCTCTTGGCTTCCCGTATCTAGATGTCTAAATCTCTTGCTAGACTTGGGAAGTTTTCATCTATTATCTAGTTAAATAGGTTTTCCAACTCTTTTGCTTTTTCTTCACCTCTGGTATATTGAAAAATTGAGTATTTGATCACTTTATGATGTCCCATATGTCATATAGGCTTTGTTCAATCTTTTTTAGTTTTGTTTTCTTTATTTTTGTCTGAATGTGTTATTTCAAAAAGTCTGTCTTCAAGTTCTGAGATTCTTTCTTCTGCTTGATCTAGTCTATTGTTGAAACTCTCAAATGTATTTTGTATTTCATTCAATGAATTCTTTGGTTCCAGAATTTCTGTTTGGTTCTTTTTCATGATATTTATCTTTTTGGTAAATTTCTCATTCATATCCTAAATGGTTTTTCTAATTTCTTTGTATTGTTTTTCAATATTCTCTTGCATCTCACTGAGATTCTTTAATATCAATATTTTGAATCCTTTCTCTGGGATTTCACAATTTTTTTTGATTGGGATCTGTTGCTGAAGAATTATGTTCCTATGGAGGAGTCATATTTCCTTGCATTTTCATATTTCTTTATATTGATATCTGTACATTTGGTGTAATAGTCACTTCTTTCAGATTTTGAATTTGCTTTCATAGGAAGGGTTTTTACCTGATGACGTACGTATCTATGCTGTTGGTAGGGTAGGGCACTTTGGCTTTGATTTTGGGTGCATGCAGTAGTGTAGTGTCTGTGTGATTTCTTCAGCTATAAACAACATCAGTGATGTCTGTGATTACCCCAGTGGCTTAGGGTGCAGTTGTTAGTGGAGGTTGTGATGAAGTTTTACTGAGGATTGGGACACCAGGTGGGCCAGTCTTTAGGCCTCAGTGGTAGCAGTGGTGGGTTAAGCATGCCTGTCCTTGGACCCCAGGGTGGTGTATTCTGGTACTAGTGGTAGTGGGTCCAGGCAGGCTGATTCTTGAATTTCCAGGTGGCTTGCTCAGGTGCCAAGAATGGGAGTGGTGGGCCAGGTAGGTAGGTGAATTCTCAAGCCCCTAGGCAGCAGGCAAAGTATGAGCAATGGCAATAGCGGTAGGAGGGGGGAAGCCTCTGAGACCAAAGTGGTCCATGCTGGTGCTGCTGGTGGTTGCAATACCCTGGGTGGGCCCATCTCCAAATCCATGGGTGGTGTGTGTCTGTGGGGTGGGGAGCTGCCAGCTGTGGTGGTAGTAGCAGGTTGGGTTGGCCTGACCTTAGATCCTGGGAGGAGTGCTTAGGTGCCAACAATGGTGGACTTGGCTGAGCAATCCTCAGGCCCCTAGATGACATGCTCAGGTACACAGCGGAGGACAGAGCCAGGCCAGACTGCTCTTTCCTTGGGTAGCATGTGCAGACACTAGCTGTAGTAGGCAGGGGCAGGATGATACCCCAGCTGTCAGCAGAATGCTTAGGTGGGGGCAGCAGCTGCTGTATTGCAGCCCTTCTACTGGGGATGGCAGGGGCAGAGTTGCTTCCAGTGGGAGCAGCCATAGGCAGGTGGCTGAGGGGCACACACTTCACTCATGCTTCAGCCCCACAGCAGCCCACAACAGCAGTGATTGCAGGCAGTGGAATTTGTTCTGGGGGGTACATTAAAATGCACAGCTTCCCTTCTGCTCAGAGGGTGGGGTTGCTGCCAGTGGCTTCTGCCTCAGCCCTGGCAGCAGTGGCTGTGGGTGTGGATGTTGGATGGGGGCTTCAAGGATGTGCAGATGCAGGGGTTGTGGGCCTCAGGGCAGGACACAGTCTGGTGGGGGCTGGACTCTCAAAATGCCACCATGCTGCAGCTGCTGAGGACTTGGGGGTTTGTGGGACTCAATGTGAGTTCCCTCTCTGGAGTAATGCTGCTGTGTGATCTCCAGGCAGTTCCCTATGTTAGTTTCAGAGGCTCTCTTGTAGCTAGAACGGTAGGAGTCTGCAGCAAGGATGTGGACCAGTGGGGTTCTCTCACTTACCCTTTCCCTGCATTGGGGAGCCTTTCCAGGCTCCCAGACAATCCCAATCAAGCAGACTGCCTCACTTCCCTCTTCCCTTGCTTTCATTACTTCCTATCATTTTTCTGTTGAATTCCAGCATTATCTCTTAAACAATCTATTCAAAGTGTGACTATCTACCCGCTATGTTGGTTTCTCTCTGGAGGAGACAAGTATCAGATGTGTCTAGTCAGCCATCTTGAAGCCCCTCTCCATTTCTTGAGATTTTCTATGTAGACAATCAAGGACAGTTTTATTTCTTTCTTTCCAATCTATATGCCTTTTTCTTTCTTTGCCTTATTGTAGTGGCTAGAACTTCCATTACTATGTTAAATAAGAGTAGTATCCTAGCACTCTGGGAGGCCAAGGTGGGCAGATCCTTTGAGCTCAGGAGTTTGAGACCAGCCTGAGCAAGAGTGAGACCCCGTCTCTACTAAAAATAGAAAGAAATTAATTGGCCAACTAAAATATATATATAAAATATTAGCTGAGCATGGTGGTGCACACCTGTAGTCCCAGCTGCCAGGGAGGCTGAGACAAGAGGATTGCTTGAGCCCAGGAGTATGAGGTTACTGTGAGCTAGGCTGACACCATGGCACTCTAGCCCGGGCAACAGAGTGAGACTCTGTCTCTAAATAAATAAATAAATGTAGTAGAAACACATTTTTGCCTAGTTTCCAATTTTATATGGAAAGCATTTAGTCAGTCACCACTGTGTCTTTCACCATTAAATCTTCCATATTTAACTGTTGAATATTCATACATATTCTTCTTCAACTTAAGGAAATTCCCTTCTATCTTTATTTTCTTGGAGTTTATATCATGATTGGGTGTTGGATTTTGTTAAATGCTTTTTCTTCTCAATTTATATCATCATATGGTTTATTTTCTTTAGTCTGTTGATATGGTGAATTACATTAATTGATCTCTGAATATTGAAGAAATCTTACATATCAGGCTATGGTGCATAATTTTGTTTATACATTGATGGATTTGATTTACTGGTTTTTTTGTTGTTTTTTTTGTTTTTTTTGTTTTTTGAGACAGAGTCTCACTCTGTTGCCTGGGCTAGAGTGAGTGCCGTGGTGTCAGCCTAGCTCACAGCAACCTCAGATTCCTGGGCTCAAGCGATCCTGCTGCCTCAGCCTCCCAAGTAGCTGGGACTACAGGCATGTGCCACCACCCCCAGCTAATTCTTGTGGTATATATATTTTCAGTTGATCAATTAATTTCCTTCTATTTTTGGTAGAGACGGGGTCTCGCTCTTGCTCAGGCTGGTTTCGAACCCCTGACCTTGAGCTATCCACCCGCCTTGGCCTCCCAGAGTGCTAGGATTACAGGCGTGAGCCATCGCGCCCAGACTACTAATGTATTTTTGAGGATACTTGTTTAAGTCATGAGAGACATTTTTGTTTTACAATATTTGTCTGGTTTTGGTATCAAAGTAATGCTGACCTCATAAATGGAGATGGGAAATGTTTTCTCTTTTATTTTACTGGAAAAGATTTTTATTAAATTTGTGTCAATTCTTTAAATGTTTGGTAGAATTCTCTGTCAAAATTATCTGGGCCTGGAGATTTCTTTTTCAGGAGACTTTACTTGTGAATTTCATTTCTTTCATTATTATGGAACTATTCAGATTATATATTTCTTTAGCTGAGTTCTGGTAGTTTTTGGTTTATGAGGAATTAGCCTATTTCTTCCAAGTTCTTGAATATATAAGCATAAATTTGTTTGTAGCATTCCTTTATCATTTTTTTAATGGCTGAAGCATGTATAGTCATACCACCTTTTATTCCTGACATTGGTTATTTTCAACTTTTTTTTTACCTCTGTCAATATTGCTAGCAATTAATCAATTTTGCTAATTTTTTTCAAAGAAACAGCTTTTTGTTTCATTTATTTTCTCTTTCAATTTAATTGCTTTCTTTTCTTATCTTTATTATTTCTTCTCTTCATTTTGCTTTGGGTTTATTTTTATCTTATTTTTCTAACTTATTGAGATAAGAACATAGATTATTGATTTGAGACCTTTGTTCTTTTCTAATATAAGCATCTAGTACTACAAATTTCCCTCTCAGCATTGCTTTAGCTGCATCCCACTTATTTTGATATATTATATTTTCATTTCATTTAGTTCTATGTATTTTATTTCCTTTGCTACTTCCCATTTGTCCCATGGATAGAAAAGTGCTGCAATTTTCAAATGTTTAGATATTATCTTATTGATCTGTATTGTTCAGATTTTCTTATATCCTTGTTGATTTTCTGTCTAGTAGGTCTAGCTGTTGCTGGGAGTAGACTGTTGAAGTCTCTGACTATAAAGGTAGATTTGTCTGTTTCTCCTTTCAGCTCTGTCAGTTTTTATTTTATTTTTTGATGCTCTGTTGTTTAATGTGTATACATTTAGAATCATTATGTCTTCCTGACAGATTGATGCTTTTATCATTATGTAATGTTCATCTTTGTCTCTAGTAAGTTTCTTTGCTCTAAAGTCTGCTTTGTCTTATATTAATAATGTCTCCCCTGACTTTTTAAAATTAATATTTATGTCACACTTTTTTTCATCATTTTTCTTTCAACCTACGTATATTGTTGAATAGGGAGTTTCTTATAAACAGCATATAGTTTGGTCATGTCTTTTTTTTTATTATTCACTCTCTCAATATCTGCCTTTTAATTGGTATACTTAGATCACTTAAATTTAAGGTAGTTCATGATATAATAGGTCTAACTCTACTAGTTTAAAAATGTATTTTCTGTTTGTTTCCTCTTTCTCTTTTCTTGCCTTTCTGTGGGTTACTTGAACATTTTTTAGGATTCTATCTTTACTTATTTATAGTGTTTTTCAGAGTATCACTTTAAATAGTTTTCTTAGTGGTTGCTCTGAAATTACTATATATATGTGTGTGTGTTTCTGTATGTTTGTGTGTATGTCTTACCACAGTCTACTGATATTGGTATTTTTCCACTTTGAGTGAAGCGTGGAAACCATAATTCCATTTAGATCTATTTACCCTCCCCACTTTTAAATATTATTGTCTTAATATCAGATGGTATTATAATTTTTATTTCAATCATCATATATGATTTATAAAGCTCCTGAGAATAAAAGTCTACCGTATATACCCATAATTTTGCTTTTCTTGTTGTTTTATTTCTTCTTTCTTGATGTTTCAAGATTCCTTTTTTTTATCAATTCTTTCGTGTTTAAAGAATTTTCATTTATCCACTCTTTAACAATAGATCAAGTGACAGATGCTTTTTGTTTTTCTTTGTCATTCATATGCCACTAAACTGAAAAGGCAGAAATCAGAGTTTAAGTGCAGCTGAAGCTGCACTCTGTGGGACAGAGCATCAGAGAAAGGAGCTGTGCAGAGAGGGAAGCTTGTACTTCCATTTGGGTGTTCCCTGTGTGTCCTTATCTAAGGGCTGGAGCTGCACATGTGTAGGACAAGGCTACCTGAAGCTTGCCAGAGAACAGAACTTAGAATGGAACAAAGATTTTAGAGAATGAGCAATACAGGGGACATTGGAGTTCCAGCCCAGGCAGAATGTGGAGAACTCATTAATACCTTGTTACTCCCTCAGTACCCAGCTGAGATGCCCAAAAGACTTTGCTTAGGAGTAAGGATTATCCTCTAGACTAAAACGTACTCTAGATCCACCCTAACAAAGCTTAAAACCAGGTTCTAACAAAATTTGCAGTGGAGAAAAGTTTAGAGGTTGAATCTTGCCAAATTAGAAGGTCTTGGGAGATACACTGGTCTTTCTTTGGCCTAACAAAGTGTAAAAACACTTTGATCCAAAAGAAGATCAAGGTCAGGGATCAGCAAACTATGACCCATCAACTGTTTTTGTGTATTCAGTTTTACTGGAACACAGACATGCCCATTCATTTACATATTGTCCATGGCTGCTTTCATGTTACAATACATTGTTGGATAGTTGCAATAGAGACTGTATGGACCACAAAGGCTAAAATGTTGACTTCCTATCCCTTTACAGGAAAAGTTTTCTGACCCTTGTTCAAAGTGATCCTCTCATAATTGAACTGCCTATAAGAACAAATGCAACACTTTTCAGAGGATGGTAACAGAAGCCAGAGTCTCTACAGTGCATTATACATAATGTGCAGTATACAATAAAAAGTATTTGACATACAAATAAACAGGAAAATGTGACCTAGAGTCAATGGGAAAAAAGCAGTCAATTGAAATTGACCCCAAGATGGCCCATATATTGAGTTTAGCAAACAGACTTTAAAGCAGCTATTATACATATATTCAAAATGTTTTTAATGAGATGAACCCCATAATTGCCTTAGCTCTTTCCTAAAGTGTGGACTGCATTAAATGACTTGCTTCCAAAGAATATAATATGGAAGGAGTAGGGAGTAATCACAATGGAGAAACCTGGCAAACACTGCCTCAGACAGATGATCAAGGTTACATTATCAGTGGTAAATCATGTTGATGACATTATGTACTCTTGATATTATTTGACAAAAATGGCACTTCACCTCTGTGGTTTTCCTGCCAACTACCTAGAACCCCAGTCTAACCATGAAAAGAACATCAGACAAACCCAAATAGAGGAACATCCTACAAAATATCTGACCAGTACACATCAAAATTTTTGAGGTCATCAAAAACAAGACAAGTTTGAGAAACTGTCACAGACCAGAGCAGCATCAGGAGACATGATGACTAAGTATAATGTGGTATCCTGTGTGGGATCTGGGGACAAAGAACAAAACATTAAGGAGAAACTAATGAAATCTGAATTTTGTTTCAGATTTCATTAGTTTGAATTTTGATTAATAATAATGTATTAATGCTAGTTGTGACAAATGTACCATAATAACATCCAATTTTAACTGGGAAATTCGGGACAAGGTATATAGGAACTCTGTGTATTATCTTTGCAACTTTTCTCTAAATCTAAAACTACTTTAAGGCTGGGCGCAGTGGCTCACATCTGTAATCCTAGCATTCTGGGAGGCCGAGGCAGCCAGATTGCTCGAGGTCAGAAGTTCGAAACCCTCCTGAGCAAGAACGAGACTCCATCTCTATTATAAACAGAAAGAAATTAATTGGCCAACTAATATATATAGAAAAAATTAGCTGGGCATGGTGGTGCATGCCTGTAGTCCCAGCTACTCGGGATGCTGAGGCAGCAGGATTGCTTGAGCCCAGGAGTTTGAGGTTACTGTAAGCTAGACTGATGCCACGGCACTCACTCTCGCCTGGACAACAAAGCAAGACTCTGTCTCAAAAAATAAAATAAAATAAAATAAGATAAAATAAAACTTCTTTAAAATTAAAAGTTTGTTTTTTACATAAAGAATCAAATGGGGCCGGGCGCGGTGGCTGAAGCCTGTAATCCTAGCTCTCTGGGAGGCCAAGGTGGGCGGATCATTTGAGCTCAGGAGGTCGAAACCAGCCTGAGCAAGAGTGAGACCCCATCTCTACTATAAATAGAAAGAAATTAATTGGCCAGCTAATATATATAGAAAAAATTAGCCAGGCATGGTGGTGCATGCCTGTAGTCCCAGCTACTTGGGAGGCTGAGGCAGCAGGATTGCTTGAGCCCGGGAGTTTGAGGTTGCTGTGAGCTAGGCTGACGCCACGGCACTCACTCTAGCCTGAGCAATAAAGTGAGACTCTGTCTCAAAAAAAAAAAAAAAAGAATCAAATGGAAATTCTGGGACTAAAATTGACAATAACTGAAATAAATTTTTACTAGATAAACTTAACAGACTATCAGAGATGACAATTAGGCAATCCGAAGAACAGAGAGAAAAAAAATTGAAGAAATTTAAACAGAATCTTGGGGTCCTGTCAGATAACAAATTATCTAAATGTATATAATTGAAGCCCTACTAAAAAAGAGTAAATTTGCCGGGCGCAGTGGCTCACGCCTGTAATCCTAGCTCTCTGGGAGGCCGAGGTGGGTGGATCGTTTGAGCTCAGGAGTTCGAGGCCAGCCTGAGCAAGAACGAGACCCCATCTCTACTATAAATAGAAAGAAATTAATTGGCCAACTAAAATATATATAGAAAAAATTAGCCGGGCATGGTGGCACATGCCTGTAGTCCCAGCTACTTGGGAGGCTGAGGCAGGAGGATCACTTGAGCCCAGGAGTTTGAGGTTGCTGTGAGCTAGGCTGACGCCATGGCACTCACTCTAGCCTGGGCAATAAAGTGAGACTCTGTCTCAAAAAAAAAAAAAAAGAGTAAATTTGAGGTAGAAATAATTATTTGAAAAAATAATCGAAATTTTCCCAAATTTTGAAGAACATTGACTTGCATAGTGAAGAAACCCAGAAAACTCCAAGCAATATCCTGCAAAGAAAAACACACCTAGGCACATCATAGTCAAACCACTGAAAATCAAAGATAAGACAAAAATCCTGAAAACAATCAGAGAAGACACATTACATACAGAGAATCAATTATATGAATGGTGTGTTACTTTTCATCAGAAACAATGAACATTAGAAGACAATGAAATGGCATCATTAAGGTGGTAAGAGAGAAAGACAAAATGTCAACCAAAAATATTATACCCACCAAAAACAACCTTTAAGTTGAGTGTGACATAAAAACATTATCCAATAAATGAAATCTGAGATCATTCGTCTCCAGGGGACCTGGGCTGTAAGAAATGCTAAAGGAAGTTCTCCAGACTGAAGGAAAATGATACCAGATGGGAATTCAGATTTATGGAAAAATTCTCTTTCCTTAAAAGAGAGTAGACTATTTAAAGTAAAAATAAAGTAATAACAAATGATAAAGCAAAGTAGATTTATAACACATGTAGAAGTAAAATATATCACAAACATAACACAATGGGTGGAGGGAACAGGTAAATGGCAGTACACTTTTGGAAGGAAAGAATAAAAATAATGGAAAAGTATAGAGTTAAGGAGGAGGAGGGGCAAGATGGCTGACTAGAGAGATCACTTGGCAGACCATCCCAGAGGAAAGGAAGAATTTCAGATAAATGAAAAGGGAGAAGAAACACAGCTCAAGTGTAGGTCAGAGAGATAAGTATTGATAACCAACAAAAAGAAGCCAAAAAAATATTTCAGTAAATCATTGAAATAAATGAAAAAGTCACTAGAGAGCTAGACAACATAAGAAAGGATATAATAGAACTCAAAGAAATGAATAAGTCATTTAGGAAATTTCAAAACGTAGCAGAAAGCTTTAAGAACAGGCTACACCCATCAATTCATGAGTGGATTAATAAAATGTGGTATATGTATACCATGGAGTACTACTCAGCTTTAAGAAACAATGGTGATATAGCACCTCTTGTATTTTCCTGGATAGAGCTGGAACACATTCTCCTAAGTATCTCAAGAATGGAAAAACAAGCACCACATGTACTCATCAGCAAATTGGTATTAACGGATCAACACCTAAGTGGACATACAGGAATAACATTTATCAGGTGTTGGGCAGGTGGGAGGAGGGGAGGAAGGGATGGGTATATACAAACACAATGAGTGAGATGTGCAACATTTGGGGGATGGTCACACTTGAGGCTCTGATTCAAGGGGGGAGAGGGGTATGGGCAATATACGTAACCTTAACACTTGTACCCCCATAATACGCTAAAATAAAAAAAGTTTTTTAAAAATCAATCTACACAATTACATTTCCATCAGCCATCCTAAATCAAACACAATGTTCGCATATCAATTTTCTTCCTACATAATTACTTCAACATACTTTTAGAAATCTAGGCTTCCCAGCAGTCCTCCTAAAAGTCCTCAAAATTCAATCATATCATAATCATATTCTTCTCTTACAAGTATATCACTTCACAAACTCTGAATCTTTTATTTCTCACCTCTGTGCGTGTTAAAATCAGATTTTCTGATTTTCCTCTTTCTTTCAACTATATTTCTGATCTCACAGTGGGTTTTTTTGTTTGTTTTTGTTTGGGGTTTTGTTTTATGTGTTTTTTTGCCCAATCCTGGTTCGTGTTTTCCCTTCTGATCAGGCCTTTCCTTCCAGGTTTTTCTTCATATTCTCTACTCCCCAACCACCTAAGCAACTGCTGTCCCATTTCTCTTCTATCTTCGATGGTCAACCTTCTCATCCATACTAGCAATTCCTGAGTATACAACAGCAGGTGCTTGACAGTCAGAAGTGGTGTTTCTGCATGCATGCCCCGTAGATATGTGACACAGTAAACCACCCACACTAGGTATTCGATATGCAAATACTTAATTGGTCTTTAACTTTCTCTACTTTTTAAACCAACGTCTTAACCTCATGAAATTTAATTCTGCTCTAACTCTCAATCATGTCTTCCTCCTGGCCAAATTTAAACAGCTTTTTGTTCTTAACCATATTAATCTTTCTACTTCCTTTGACACTGTTATGAATCATGTTCCAAATTAAATTGGCCTGGATTTTAAGTCTTTTCTAAATTTCTTAAAAACACACACAGAAACACAGAAACAAGGCAAGCCATAGAGTAGAATAACATATATCCATAATTTCTAAAACAAAATTAAAAATTCAAATCAATAAGAAAAAGACACACCTTAGAAAATAGAAAAAGACTTAAATAGGCACTTCACATAAAAATGATCTCCAAATGTCCTATAACATATGCAAAGATGCTATACCTTATTAATTGTCAGTGAAATGCAGAAGAACTCTACAAGTCAGTATCACAACATGCCTATCAAAATAGCTAAAATGAAAAAGATAGGCAAATCTAGCCATTTTGCTATTGGGTATTTACCCAAAAGATTTGAAATCAGTATGTTGAAGTATGTCTGCACACCCATATGCATTGCAGCGCTATTCACAATAGCTAAGTTATGGAATCAACCTAAGTGTCCATCAACAGATGAATGGATAAAGAAAATGTGGTATATATACTCAATGTAATACTATTCAGCCTTAAAAAAGAAATATCATTTGTGACAAGATAGATAGAATTGGAGAACATTAAGTGAAATAAGCCGTGCACAAATACTGCATGTTCTTACTTATAAGTGGAATCCAAAACAATTGAACACAAAGAAGCAGAGAGTAGAATGGTAGTTGAGGGGAGTGGGGAAAATGGGGATATGATGGTAAAATGGTACAAAGCCTCAACTAGACAGGAAAAATAAGAGGATTTTTGAGATATATTGCACAGCATGATGAATATAGTACATAATAATGTATTATATATACAAAATCACTAAGTAATTTCTCTAAGTAATAATTTCTCTAAAATCACTAAGTAATAAATAAGTGTTCTCACCACAAAAAAAATGAGAGATGCATATGTTAATTAGCTTGAGTAAATTCCATTGTACCCATAAAACATAACATCACTTTGTACTCCATAAATATATAGAACTGTAATTTGTCGATTTATAATTTAAAAATAATTTTTAAAAAATAATAATTAAAAAAAAGAATAGGCTAAACAAAGGAGAAGAAAAAATCTCAGAGCTTAAAGACAATGCCCTTGAGATACTCCAGTCATTCAAAGAGGCAGAGAAGAGTCTGAGCATTAAAAAGTCTGAGAAATCACTGAGAGAGATATGGGACTGTGTGAACTGAACTATCATTCCAATTATAGGTATCCCTGAGGGAGAAGAAGAAAGAGCTAAAAGCATGAAAAACCTATTTGAGGAAATTACTGAGGAAAGTTTCCCTGGTATTACCAGAAATTCAGACATACAAATTCAAAATGGACATCAAGCACCAAGAAAATTCACAGCAAATAAGTCATCTCCGAGACACATACTAATCAACCTGGCCAAAGTCAAAATGAAGGAGAAAATTCTGCAAGCAGCAAGAAAAAAGCATTAAATAACATACAAAAGAGAACTGATAAAGCTAACTGCAGACTTCTCAACAGAAACTTTACAAACCAGAAGGAATTGGGGTTCCACCTTCAAATGACTTAAACAGAACAACTTCCAGCCTAGAATTTTGTATCCTGCAAAACTAAGTTTCACAATTGATGGAGAAATTAAGTCTTTTCCAGATAAGCAAACACTAAGGGAATTTTACATGACCAGACATACCATGCACAAAATACTCAGAACAGCACAACAGATATCTACCAATGTAAATTCACCTTTAAAAAACCCCCAAACTTACGACCCTTTGTAAAACAAGAGAATAAGGGATAAAACAAAATATGGGACTATCTAACAGGATGAACCAACTGACATCCCACATATCAATTAATCGTTTCTTTTTTGAGACAGAGTCGCACTCTGTTTCCTGGGCTAGAGTGCTGTGGTGTCAGCCTAGCTCACAGCAACCTCAAACTCCTGGGCTTAAGCAATCCTACTGCCTCAGGCTCCCAAGTAGCTGGGACCACAGGCATGCGCCACCATGCCCAGCTAATTTTTTCTATATATATTTTTAGTTGTCCAGCTAATTTCTTTCTGTATTTTTAGTACAGATGGGGTCTCCCTCTTGCTCAGGCTAGTCTCCAACTCCTGAGCTCAACCAATCCACCCGCCTCAGCCTCCCAGAGTGCTAGGATTACAGGTGTGAGCCACTGTACACAGCCTAAAATTAATCTTAACAGATTGAATGCTCCTCTTTAAAGACATAGGCTGGCTGAATGGATGGAAAAATACAACCCAAATATCTACTGTCTCTGGGAAACATCATTAATCATCAAGAAAATTCAAATCAAAATCACAATAAGGTATCAATTCACATTTGTTAGAATGACTATTATTAAGAAGACAAAAAGTAACAAGTGTTGATGAGAATGTGGACATAAGTGACCCCTTGCATACTGTTGGTAAAAATGTAAATTTGCATAGCCATTATGGAAAACAGTATGGAGGTTTCTCAAAATATTAAAAATAGAACTACCATATGATCCAGCAATTCCACTTCAGGATATGTATTCAAAGGAAATAAAATTAGTATCTCAAAGAGATATCTACATTCCCATGTTCATTGTAGCATTACTCACAGTAGCCAAGATGTGAAATCAACCCAAGTTGCCATCAATGGATGAATAGATAATATGGTATATACATTCAAAGGAATACTATGCAGCCTTTAAAAAGAAGGAATTACTGTCATTTGTAACAATGTGGATGAACCTTGGGCACTTTATGCAAAGTGAAATAAGCCAGACTTAGGAAGACAAAAACTGCATAATCCCACTTATATGTAGAATCTGAGAAAGTCTAACTCATAGAAGCAAAGAGTAGAATGGTGGTTGGCAATTGGCAGTTGTTGATAAAGGGTTACAAAGTTTCAGTTATGCAAGATGAACAAATTCTGGAGGTCTAATGTATAGACAGCATGGTGACTAGTTAACAATACTGTATTGTATACTTGAAATTTGTTAAAAAGAGTAGATTTTAAATGTTCTCACCACAAAAAAATGATAACTATGCGAGGTGATGGATAGCTCGATGGTGGTAATTGTTTCGTAATGTATACATATATCAAAACAACAGGTCATACATATTAAATATATACAATTTTACTTGTCAATTATATCACAATAAAGCTAGAATTAAAAAAAGTATAGAGTTAGGAAGCCAATAGAGGAAATGAGATAGAATATTTTTTAAAATTGATTAACCTAAAAGAAGGTAGAATAGGAATAATGGAGGAACAAAAACTGAAGGAACAAATAAAAAACAAATAACACGGTGGTAAACTTACATCCATCTACATCAAAATTATATTAGACGTAAATGTATAATACATTCTGATAAAAGGCAGAGATTGACAGACTACTTTTAAAAAAGCAAAGCCATGCTATATGTAATCTGTAAGAGAGAGAATTTAAAAATAAAAACACAAATAGGTGGAAAGTAAATGGACGGAAAAAAATATAGAATGCAAGCACTAAACATAAGAAACCTGTGTGACTATATCAATGTGAGACAGTGCAGGCTTTAAGACAGAGCTCTCAAGATAAGAGATAAATAGGGCCATTTTATAAGATTAAAGGGCCAATTAATTAATAAGATATAAAAGTTCCTAAAATGTATAAACCTAATAATAGAAATTCAACATTTATGTAGCCAAACTGTCATAACTAAAGAAAGAAATAGACAAATCCACAATCATAGCTGAAGATTTCAACATCACTCTCTCAGTAATTGATAGAAGAAGTAGACCAGAAAAAAGTACGAAAAGATATAGAAGATCTAAAAAACACTGTCAACCAATATGATCTGACATTTGCAGAATGCTACATGTTAACAACCTCAAAGTATAAATTAATTTCAAGTGCATATGAAATATTCAGGAAAGACTGGAAGAGAAGTATAACTCAGCCAGGTGTGGTGCCTCACACCTGTAATTCCAGCACTTTGGGAGGCTAAGATGGGAGGATCACTTAAGGCCAGGAGTTTGAGAACAACCTGAGCAACATAGCAAGACCCTGTCTCTACAAAAATTTTTAAAAACTAGCCAGGTGTGGTGGCCTGTGCCTGTAATCCTAGCTACTCAGAAGGTTGAGGTGGGAGGATCCCTTGAGCCCAGAAGCTGGAGGCTGCAGTGAGCTATGATTGTGCTCTTGGACTCAAGCCTGGATGACAGAGCAAGACCACATTTCTAAAAAAAAGAAAAGAAAGAGAAATAAAAAACAGAAAGAAAGAGAAGTAAAGTTGTTGCTGGAGATGCTGCCATAGGCAGAAGGAAAAGAGAAGAAATATTCTAGTTTCTCTCTTCTTCCCACCTTTAATCTCCTCCCATCAGTACCTTCCATTGGTTGATTCCACGCAGAAACCAGATTTCCTGGGGGCCTGGGAAGCACAGCCCGTGAAGTCAGTTCCCTGCAACTCAGAGCAGAGCTAGGGAAAGCCAAAGAGGAGACCTGAAGGAAAACAGGTTTAGGCTATTCCAGAGACATTGCAGCCTGCTGGGAATTTACCATATCTCTTGGCAGAAGAGAAGCAGGCTGGGCCCAGCACACCCAGGGCAGCTTGTGGTAGTCTAGCCATGTTTTCTTTCTACCCCAACTCTGGAGGGCCTCCTACAGCTCCTCTTCCTTACCCTATAATCCCTCTCCACATGGCCACCAGTTGTACCCAAGTGTACCCAAGTGAGTCACCAAGTGTACCCAAGTTTGACACCTGCGCTCCTAGGTCAATGTCCTTCCACTGTACCATGCTGGGATTCTGCCTTTCCACAAAGTCATCCTGAACACTGGGATCTTGTCCTCTTCACCTCCTCACACCAACCCGAGACTCCATTCCAGCTCCAGTCTCTGATACACACCACACACACACACACACACACACACACACACACACGCACGCACGCACATGCACACACACTTGGCAACCAGTTCCACCCTACCTCCCAAATCTTGCCTGACATTGAGATCACCCAATCAACCACTTTACCATTATGAGTCTATCTGAACTCTGGGCCCAGCCAGGCCCATCTGGGCTTTCTGTCCAAGTCCTATGATAACCCAAATGCTGCCAGCAGAACTTGCTATTTGAGCTGTCTTCCCAGCCTGGTCCCCACGGTGTCCTCACTACATGATGTGCACATCTCTGTTAAGGCACTGACAATCTCCTCTGGTGGAGGACTTCTGTGATTTGACATTGGGGGTACTCCTTCCCCATTCTGAGTCTGTGGGGTTCAGGTGGAATGGATCCCCCAATTCCTCTCTCCTTCCTCTTACAGTATTCCAGGGCTGGAGCATGGGACCCAGGCTAAACCAATCAGAGCATCCCTTAGTGATTGGTTCAGGGATGGACACAATCACAGTCAGACAAATCAGAGCTAATGGGACTCACTTACAAGATTAATTTTAGCTGTAAAGGAAGCAGAGATATCTGGAAAGACTTCTCCTGGAGTGGAAGAGAATGTGTCTTTACTGGGACATAGTTGTATCTGAATAGGCCTCAAAGCACATCTTTGACTCAGACCCATCAGCCTAACCATTTTTCCTGAGACTTAAATGATCTCATGAAATGCTCACAGAATGTTGCCTACCATCTTCTGAATTTTGCAATCCTGGGGAGCACCTAAGAGGGGATTAGGGTAGGGGTACTACATTGAGAATCTCCAGTCTAAGGAGGAAAAACTCATATTTTTCGATAACTATGGCAAAGACTGTTGTTAATAGATTGCCACGTTATAGCTGGGCATATGGCCACCCAGACTACAGATTACACTTCCCAGCCTTCCTTGCGGCTAAAAGAAACTATGTGATTAAGCATTAGCTGATGGAAATGCAAGCAGAAGCAATGTACACAACTTCCAGGTTGTCCTCTTAAAGTTCCCTTTAAGATGTGTCTATCCTTCTCCTCTTCCATCGTCCTTCTAGCTGGCATGTGGCCATGGTGGTGACCATCTTGAGTCATGAGAATAAAGCAAACACTAGAGTTTGCAGAGCAGCAAAGAAAAGGTATTCAGTAAACGTGGGATGGATTGAGGCAACCCTCGCTTTTGTGTTCCTTTTATTCCTAAGGTGAAGAAATCAGAGGATGACTGTCTGTTGGAGGTCACTAAAATATTTCATCATCCTCAACATCCTGCACCTCTGCAAAGGCCAGGCCAACTGCCCATTCAGTGGATAAGTATGATAGTTATTAGGATGTTCACAAAGATTCTTGTTTTCCTCGCTGCGTTGGTTTGGGTAACTCCAGAATCAGACCCTGGGGAAAGACTCAAGCACAAGTAGTTTACTTGGGAGGCAATCCCAGGAAACACAGGGAGGGGTGGGGAATGGGGGAAGGGAAGGAGGTCACTAAAGGATGCATCATGAAGCCAGTTCCCACCGTAGGCAACTGGAGCTCAGTCCCACTGGGATCTCTAGGGCATGGTGGAGAACATGCCTCAGAGTCATCCAACTGAGAGGAGCACTGTGGTACTCACCCACCAATCCCCCCAGCATTGGCTGGAGGATGCTTTCAGAGGCACTAACTCCCTGGTTCTTGCAGGCTGTCATATACTTGGGTCAAGCAGGACTCCAAGGCCAGAGAAAAAGCCCTCAGGCAGAGAACCACAAGTGATCACAAGTAACAGCCCCTGGCATGCAGAGGCAGATGTTGAGGGGACATGGTGGGCACTGATGTCAATGCTACTCTTGTCCTGTGGACACATGGTAGGATGGCACTTTCCTAACCTTTCTGGAATTGGGCATGGCCATGTGACTGCTGAATTCTCAACATGGCACAGCCCCTGTCCTCAAGGAGCTCATCGTCTATTGAGGGGGACACTCATACCCACTCCTGCTTTGTGAAAAAGCTACACCTGTCACATTTGCACAGAAGCTTTAAGGGCCTGCGTGCAATTTCCCACAGTCCTTTCTCCCTGCCCCGGTGACTCCAGCAGCCTAGGTCCCCGAGTGACTACAAAGAGCAGAGTGCACCTGCAACTCTGGTAAACATATGGTAAGAGCAGGAAATAAAATTTGATTTGTTGAACCACAGAAATTCTGGGGTTGTTTGTTACACAACATAACACAGCCTCCCCTGATTGATGCAATAAATTTAACCCACAGTGCCAAACTGGCAGTAGAGTTTGTGAGCTGAACTCAGCCCACAAATGGGTTCTGTCTGACCCATTCGGTGATGTTTTACAAAACTGAATACAGATGTCTCTGGCTTCTTGTGTGTGTGTGTGTGTGTGTGTGTGTGTGTGTGTGTGTGTGTGTGTATGTGTGTGTGTGTGTGTGTGTGTTTAACCTTAAGACATGGTGAACATTGACCGCAGTCCCTCATGGAGCAATTAGCGGTAGCTGAGTGGCGCCACCCTCTTCAGATGTGGGTGTAGGCTCTCCATGATGTAGTACGATGCTGATGACCCCTGTAGACATTTAGGTTTGAGGACCAGCCCTTGGTGCCCTATACAAAGATAGAAAGGAGTCACTGATGTTCATCAGACTTCGAGGCAGCCGCATGGGTCTGATCGGCCCCTTGCACTCGCTCCAGGTCCTGCCAGCCGCCTGCTGACTGCCCAGACACCCGGACCTCACATAACCTTCCCCTCCCCAGGGCCCATCAATCCTGTCTCTACTGGAGACCTACCATGTACAGTGTGTTTGCTGAATTCTCAACAGGACGCAGCCCCTGTCCTCAAGGAGCTTGTCGTCTATGGGGGGAGACACTCATGCCCACTCAGGAGAAGACCCTCCAAGTAAGAGGCAGAGTGCAATGGGTACAAATGAGAGTCACACAGAGCAAGGGCCTGGGACTTGATCGTGGCATAGCAGACAGAGATTTGGGTCTGACCCAGCCTCTGTCACTGTGTGACCTTGTGCAAGCCACATTTCTTTCTTTTTCCTTTTTTTTTAAGACAGAATCTCACTCTGTCACCCAGGCTAGAGTGCCATGACTGGAAAACAGGACAATAGGAGGTCTTTTCAGAGACAACTCAACCTCATCTGAAGAAGATTTTCATCATGTTTATCTGCTAGGAAAGACATGGCTATAAATAGCCCAAATCCCTGCTTGTCCAATTCAAACCACTTTCCCTGGGTCTAATCTCTGTGACTACGGGGAACAGCTGGTCATCATACTGTCATAATGATCCTTCATAAACATTTATGGGACAGAGGTAAGGTGTGCCCAATTGACCTGGGCTAGATTGATGTCTGGGCAATTGCATTGACAGGGAGTTGATTTGTAGTTTCCTGTGCAGACTTGAAGCTCTGCAAAAAAATGCTCCCTTCTACACTTGCATCTGCAAAGTGTACCCCACCTACCAAATAAGGTCACACACCAGTGGGCCTCCAAGCCCATGATGGCTTCTGGTGGGAAAGAATGAATGAGCCCTATGCATGCACCGCCAGCTGGCCTCATTGGGCAGCCTGCATCCCGTTCCTTGGCAGTCGTTCGGCAAGAGGCCTAAGTTGAATTGGTTTCATGACAAGCTCACAAGCAGGACCAACATCGTGACACAGAGCCAGGGTGGACTTGGGATCAGAAAACCTATTCTCATCCCTACTCCGTGGTACAAACAGTGCCTCTGGGTGAGTCACACCACCCCTCTAGAGCCTCAGTTTCTTCATATGCAAAATGGGATGCTGATCTCTGACCGTGATACCTTGCTAGTTTGATGAGAAATAATGGGTGAGAAAATGCTGGCCAAATATAACCCTGTGTCATAGCCATCAGTGGAACTGTTGCACATTTGCCTGAGACAGCAGGCTCTGAAGTGGGTTGCATGGAGGGGGCAGCAGGAGAAGAGCCAGATGTTAAGCCTTCTAGTTATACTTATTTTTATTTCCTGGGTGCAAATTTCTTTGGGGGTATGTTTTACAATGCACATATCATATTTATTCATGAGTGACTGAGCACTGCTGTTACTAAGCACTTTACTCAAATTAGATCACTTCAGCACTGTGGAGTAGGTACTCTACTACCGGCCCCTTTTATAGGTAAGAAAGTGACGGTGTCTTAGAGAGGTTGAGCCAATAGGCCAGCGATACTCAGCTACTAGTAACGCTGAGTCTGACTAACGCTGAGTTTGTCTGACTGTCTGGGTCAAAATCCCATCCTCCTTTCCATTACTGTGTGTTTCCTGGTATAGAAGTAGATCTATAAATCATAAATAAATCATACTTTGCATATACTTTATATTGTACATATTAAGAATCATGAATTGCTAACACATTTTCGAGGGTGTGACCAAAATAGTTTTCTGCTAGGGCTACATAATCAAAAAGGTTGGGACCACCTGCTTTAAAGTCTGAAAAAAGAGCAATATAAGGCTTTGCCCCCAAGCAGAGTTGGGACTGGGAAGGGACAGAAAAGGTGCCTTGGGCACAAAATATAAGGAAGCTCTCACTCTCAAGGTCAGGCAAGCCTGGCCATGTTCCCACAGTGTTAACAGAGAATTGGGGGAGGCACAAGGGTGCCATAGGGAGTGGAGGGAAAAGTCTCATTTATTTATTGCTCCCAAACCCTTCAATTCCTTGTGCCCACAGAGCCCCTACTGAGACTTGCTCACCTCTGGAAACTGAAGGTGGAGGTGAATATCTCATGGTGACCTAAGTAAGTGGAGTGGATAGATTCCTCCTGCTCTCAGCCAAAGCTCATAGCAATTCTGAGACCCTTTGGTTCTTC
This sequence comes from Mirza zaza, assembly GCA_008750895.1. NCBI lineage: Eukaryota > Metazoa > Chordata > Mammalia > Primates > Cheirogaleidae > Mirza > Mirza zaza. The sequence goes on along the minus strand of VSMD01077680.1, from coordinate 42,894 downwards.
CTGATTCTGCTAAACAGCATCCCCATGGGGTGGTGGGGAGGGAGGTATCCGACTTCTAGAGAGGGATTCCCAAAGGAGAATGACCCCTTCCCTGGGCCAGTGGATCTTGGAAATGCTAGGATCACTTTCAGTGAAATAAATGCACATAGAGAAAATACTGATCATTTGCGTAAGACTGAGGAAGGCTGCTCCTATCTTTGGGAATGAGAAGAGCTGATCCAAGTGCACACTGATGGTGGCTAGGGCACATGTTTCTCCAGAAACAGGCCTGGAGGGAGGAAGGGACTCAGTGGGCACAAGCCCCACCCAGCTTCCCAGCTCCCTGCCAGCACTGGAAGAAATGAAGTTCTGAAAGCCTGGTAGCAGCAAGTATGGCTGACCTGTTGCTAAGTGTCACAGTGACTCACCAGTTACCTGTGGCCCAAGAGTTGAGAGATGGAGGAAGCAGAGAGGATGGCTTCCTAAGGCCCCAGTGCCACACCTATCCTTCCCCACTACCATCCAGCTCCCAGCCCTTCAGCTGCTGGTGAAAGACCAATTGACCAGAAAATCGGATCTGAGAAAACGTGTGTGTGTGTACATTGGGAGAGGGTAGTTGCACTCTCTCTGGGTTTCCTTCCTTCACAGGGGAAAGCCCATTGATGTCCAAGACTTCCATACTTTGCAAACGTGAAAATGAAATTACCAAGTGTTTCCCTCGCAGCTCTCTCCATTAACACCTGGGAAACAGGCCCACAGCAACAATTCACTTCCAGTGGCGCCCGGGTAGTGGGCGAGCCAGGCCCTCCCCGCCGCACCCCCATGCGGGTCCAGTGCTCTTCCCATCGTGTTTTATCACCGAAGCCCAGCTCTGGAAACGAGCCGTTGTCAGCCCGCTAATGGAGACAAGTGGACTCTTCCTGGTGCACGGGCTGGTCCCTCGTGTGCCTTAGGTGCACGCCAGCTCCTGGGAATCCCGGGAGGACTGAAGCGCCTTCACCACCCGGGAGTTCAGAAGCCCAGAGATCAAGCGAGGGCCGAAGTCAGGCAGTGCCCAGCGGGCACCTGCAGACCTTGGGCCCTCTCTGCTCCGCCCTGGAGGCCCTCTCCCCGGCGCCTTTCGGCCCGCGCTCTGCGTCCGCAGCCATGCGCTCTCCTGGCTGCCAGCGCTGCGCGGTGCACCACTGCGCCACAGGGCAAAAGCGCCAAGTTGGAGCTTCCTGGAGGTGGCCTCCCAGCCCGCCCCCCCCACCCAGCTTCCGTTGTTTCTTTCTTTCTGGGGCAGGAAAATCACACGGCCAGTTGGTTTCTCCAGCAGGGACGGGCTTAGAGGGGGACATATGGGCATCTCGCGCTCCGCATCTGTGTCATCGGTTGCATTTTCTGTGGGTGCCTGTGTGTGTGTGTGTGTGTGTGCGCGCGCGCATGTGTGTGTGTGTGTGTGTGTGTTTGGGGCCAGGCGCTGGGAACAAACGTGCATCTGTTAAATTTGACAATAAAGTCCTACAGCAAAGCTGCCAAGATTGGGGCAGCGGGTGGGGGCGGAAGACCGAGAGGGTGGGGGAGAGCTGGAGTCTCAAAAGGCGAGGCCAAAGCGCCTGGCCCAGGTATTATGTCGGGAGAAGGTGAGGAGAGCAGCTGCTCCTTCTCGCGGGTGTGTATGGGAGCGAGGGTGCATGTGTGCCTATGAAGAGTACACACCGATCTGCTCAACATATGTCGCCACAAATCACAGTATCTCTCCCTCCTCCCACCCCCCAGTCCCCGCGCAGCTCCTAACCGAGCGCAGAGCAAAGAGGCTCTGAGAAGAGGCGCCGCTTCAACAGGTGTCTTGGTGCGCAATGCACCTTTTCACGCATTCACCACGCCAGCCGTCGGCCGGGATAATGTGGACACTTTGTTTCCAGGCGCTGCGCGCGAGCTGCGGACGCCTGGGGGAGGCGGCCTTGGACAGGGAGGGGGATCTGGAAATAAAGACCTCGGGCGCTCCTGAGCGCCCAGGACCTCTCCTCCCTTTGTTCGAAGGTTCCCTGGGCCGGAGCTCCCTCGTGCGCCCTAGGGGGTGACATATGGCGCCCTCTCACCTACCCAAGAAAAAGAACTATCCACCCTTTCAAGAGCGCACGAGATCCCTGGGCCTGGGGAGGAGGAGTCTCTGAGGGAATGGCTTCTCTCAGAAAGCGGGTGAGGAGCCGGCCTTATCTCTCCCCACCCTACCTCCACCATCCCCTCAGCTGGCGCAGCAGCCGTTGAGTGGGGAGCCGCGCGCCGGGCAGCACCAGCCTGCGGAAGCGCCCCAGCTCCTGGCAGATGAAATATGGGGCTGGTGAGCCCCTGGAGACCATATGCTTTCAATAAAAGAAGACAAATAGGACCGAGATAGGCCTTGCAGCCAACCTGTTATAAATGAGTGTCAATTGGGCCAATGTACACTGGGGCAGGGCCCCCGGGGGAGGCCTGCCGGGAGCCAAATCCATGTGTCAGCTTCTGGGACAGGTGTGCCCAGGGGCCAGGGGCCAGGTCTCCCCCCTCCAGGTTTATCACGGCAAAGGTAATATTGTGCTAACTATGAGTAAACAGTCATTGTGAAAACGAGGGAGAGTTTATCAGAAGCGAACTAGTTGGGGGGTGGCTTAACAATAAAGTTGTTCGCCTTGGGAGCAGGTGACGGCTGGCTGCACTGACTCCCGTGGTAGATGTTTTCCAAAGCACTCCACTTTACAATCTCTTGTAATTATTTATTAAACGAAATCTATTTATTATTATTTTAGCAAACACTGGAGACAGGTGGGGCTTTCTTTTCGTCGTCTCCTTTTGTTTGAAGGGCTGTTTGAAGTGGCCAGTCTCGGCCGGAGCAGCTCGCTCACCAGATTTTTGTCTTCCCTTCTTTCAGTGCCGAGCTGAAGGCGAGAGAAAGAAGCCCCCTCCTCCGGCAAGCCATTAGCTATTCAGCTTCCCATGGCCCCCTTCCCTCCCCAAGCGATTCTCAAAGAGCCCCCAGGCAATGCTAAAATCCCCCCCTCCAGCCGACTGGAAGGCGGCAGGGCCAGCCGCTGCCTTCCTTCTTTTCCAATCTGCCCACCGTCTCCAGGCATCTGTCTGCCGCCTCTCCCAGAGCCGCTCAGCCTCCTGGAAAGCTTAGATCTCAGGGGTGAGAGGGGTGTGGGAGTACCAGAAGAAGCCTTAAAGTCTGCGGATGACGGGGGTTGAGGGAACAGGCTCTGCTCCGCGCGAGGAAGAGCCATTTCACAAACACAGCCAGCGCGCACAGAGCCGTCACTGCCTGCGCCTCCGCCACCAAAAACACAGGAATTAATTTTGGAGAGGGATCAGTGCGTCCCCTGCAGCCGACAGGGACGGCATGGATCCCGAATCTCTAATTCCCAAGGATTCCTCGACCTTCTGCCCCAGCCTCTTGGCCAGAGAGGGCAGCGGAACGTCCTTGCGCTCCGCAAGGATGCGGTTTCCCCCGGCCTCTGCGCGCTCCTGATTCTGACTGCTTTTTGCGCATAGCAGGAGTGACAGCGGCCTGCAAGCCCTTGAGGGCCCTGAGCCACAGGGGTTGTGGGGAGGCTGGATAAGAATTTCAAGGGGGTCTCAGAATTCTCTATGAATCAAGAAAGTTCCAAGAATCCCCTGAGTCTTTCCGACTCAGGAAGCTGGCCCTGCGGTTCTTGTCAGTATACATTAGCCACTCCAGGCAGGCCCCTGCCAAGGCAGTGACACTCCCACCTACAGCCTCTGCCATAGGCTGCTCCTCAGAAAACCGCAAAGGCGCTTGGATCCCTCATGGCCCAGGGTCCCTCCACAGAGCCCTGCCTGATCCAGGGGCCCCAAGGGGGCACGCTTTAGGTTTTCTCCCTCAGTTCCTAATTTGCAGGGATATAAATCAAGTGAGGCTTGGCTATGGAGCAGAAAAGCTTAAAATGGAGCATGAGTGGGCACTGGCTCCCCTTGGCTGGGAAATCGGCCATTTCTCCATCTCTATTCTGACCCTGGCATTTCATGCAGACTCGAGACTTCCTCTATCTTCTGCATTTTGGGATCTCTTATTTTGCATTGAAAAATATATCCCCCAAATCAAAAAGAAGGAGTTGGTCCGAGGGAAAAATCTAGGACTAGGAGTCTTACAGCCTGAGTTCCATGTGGTTCTAATAGAACTTGCTGTGTGACATTGGGCAAGTTACTTCCTTTCTCTGGGCCTTGACTCTTCCATCTGTAAAGTGGGCCTTGAGTTCCCATTCTTATAGCTAGAAGACAAATTTGTAGTGAGTAGTGACCTAAGGGAGGAGCCACAGCAAAAGGTGGAGCCCAAGAGTCCCAAGTAGCCCCTTTGTTGGCCCTGACCCTGGCTCCAGGCTTCATTTCCCTCTGCAGCAAAAATAGCAGCCTCTGCTCACAGTATGCCAGCCAAGAGAGACAAGACACCTCCCCCCAAGTCCAGCCCAGTCCTAGAGGCTCCTCTCACTGGCAGAGGCACCTCGACCCCTGCCTTGGAGGGATTTTGCCCCCCAAGCAGCCTGGGCGGTGAGAGGCCATCCCTAGGGCAGACTGGCAGACCTACATCTTCCCCTCACCCCATCCCCTCAGTCTTCCAGCCAGGTCCTGCCCTCTCCTGCAGTTTCTGGCAGGTTTGGGGTATCCGGAAAACACTAGAAAGTGAAGCCTTCAACAACTACAGAGACCTAATCCCGAGAATTTAACCTAGCCTCGGCTTCTTCCTCCAGGCACAACTGGGTCAAAACAGAGGAGGGGAAGCTGCAACCCCTCACCCTAAGTGATGAGAAGCAGAAGACCAGGGGGTGTCCCAGGCGGGGACTAGAGGGAAGGGCTGGGGAAGAAAGGAGGGATGATGTGCTCAGGTTCACTTTAGAGAGATTTCCAGACGGTGCTAATGGGGGCAAAATAAGGGCCTTGGAGAGTCCTTACCCTATGCTCCTGGTGCATCCCTGCGTGATGCCGAGGCAGGGGGCTGGACCAGATGACCGCTGGCAGCTCCTGCCTGCTTGTGATTGGACAGAAGGACTAAAGGAAGAAAAAGTTGATTGCTTGCTTCTCACACCATGGGTGTTCAAAAGACACAAGGGCTCACTGTGAACTCCTGGCCTGCTCCTGGCCTTCTCACACCTTCTGGAGCTCCCCCCTCCTCCCCTCCCCGTAGGCCCTGGCCGGCCAGAACCTGTGCTAATGCTGCAAGTAGTAGTGGCTATTGTCCCCTAGTGGGTCGGCACAGCCACCATCTACCTCCAGGGTGGGATCAGTAGGGGGCTGGGGAGTAGGGTGAGGTTCTAAGTGCCTCATTCTGGGGAGCATGAGAGGGCATCTTCAGGTGTGGAGGGGGTCTAGGACACATCCAGGCCAAGGTCTTTGAACGGAAGGGACATGGGCAGGATCTTGCTCTGTGGTGGCCCCTGTTCTCCCTCCCAGGTTGGAGAGGATCAGCGAAACACCACTTCACGTGTGTTAATAACCTGACCCATAGTGCAGGAGAGCAGGGTGACGTTTAGAATTAGTGCATTCTCCTCCAAGCCAGGGCACCTGCCGCCTTGTTCCCTCTCTGCCACTATCTTGCTGTGCCATTTGGGAGAAGCCACCTTCCTCTGGGAGCCTGAATTTCCCCATGTTAACGCGCAGGGATTGGCCTACCCTGTAGGTGTCCCAGAATCCCCTCCAAGGTACCAAGAAAGCGTCTGGACAGATGCCAAAGAAAGATAGGATAGGAGCAAAGAGGTCTGGAGAGGCCAGACGCCAGCCAGACAAGGCTCTTCTCCCTGGGCGAGGCTCTTTGAGGAACCGAGAGTTGCTGGGACAGAGCCCGCGGGAGAGAGCAAACAGAGCGTCCCTCCCCTCCCCCGACCCCCGCCCTTTGTCCGGAATCCAGCTGTGCCCTGCTGGGGAGGAGCGGGCTCGCGTGGCGCGGCCCCCGGGCCCCGGCGCTGATTGGCCGGTGGCGCGGGCAGCAGCCCGGCAGGCACGCTCCTGGCCCGGGCCGAGCAGATAAAGCGTGGCAAGGGGCACACGACTTGCGGTTCAGGAAATCTCCGCAGTCTCGCCGCCGAGCGGACGGGGAGCGACGGAGGCTGGGGACCCCCTTCGCTCTTCTGCTCCGGAGCTGGGACGACTCCCAGGCGGGGGCGCCTGCAGCTCAGTTGAACTTGCGGAGGTGAAGGCCCGCTCCGCTCCCTGCGCTCCAGCCGCTCCCCGCTCTCCGCTCTTTAGCGCAGCGAGAACTGTTAGAGGTAACACTTAGCGGTCAATTGACCGGCGGGGAAGGGCGTGGGAAGAGGGGTCCTCTGATCTGGCGGGGAGAGAGTGGGGTGCCTCTTTTTCGGCTTTTTCCCACCTGGCCTTGGGATCCGGGACTGTGCCCGGTAACCGACTCCCGCTTACCCTTCCCTCTTACCCCGCCGCAGGATGGCGCCTCATCCCTCGGGCGCGCCCACTGTCCAAGTGACCCACGAGCTGGGGCAGCCCTTCCCGGGAACCTCAGGCTGCGAAGTGACCTGCGCCGCGTCCGCCCCGCCCAGCCCCACGCGCACACCCCTGGACTGCGCCGAGGCGGAAGGGGGCGGCTGCCGAGAGGCCCCGAAGAGGCTCCGGGCGCGGCGCGGGGGGCGCAGCCGGCCCAAGAGCGAGCTGGCGCTGAGCAAGCAACGACGGAGTCGGCGCAAGAAGGCCAACGACCGCGAGCGCAATCGAATGCACAACCTCAACTCGGCGCTGGACGCGCTGCGCGGCGTCCTGCCCACCTTCCCCGACGATGCGAAGCTCACCAAGATCGAGACGCTGCGCTTTGCCCACAACTACATCTGGGCGCTGACTCAGACGCTGCGCATAGCGGACCACAGCTTCTACCGGCTGGAGCCGCCCTACGGGGAGCTGGGCAGCCCAGACGCCGGCTCCGCGGGGGACTGGGGCTCCCTCTATTCCCCGGTCTCCCAGGCTGGCAGCCTGAGCCCGGCCGCCTCGCTAGAGGAGCGCCCGGGGCTGCTCGGGGCCACCTCCCCTGCCTGCCCGCGCCCGGGTGCTCCAGCTTTCGCAGACTTTCTGTGAGGGGACCGGTCCGTCACTGGGCATGGGTGCTGGGAGAGAGGGAGGGAGCCCGAGCCGTGTAAGGTGGGCGGCGGCTGCGGCCCTCAAGAGCACTTGTTCCTCCTGCCTCTCGCTGGCTAACCCCTGGCCCGCCCAGACACCCGAGGGGGCGGCAGGCTGAATTCGATCTCCCTGCACTTGGTGCCTCGCCAACTCGCGCAACTCTTGCCGCTGTCCGTGCGGAGTGGGCGTTGCAAGTTGTGCACATTTAGGACCCCTCCCTGCTGCCACCCCCCAAAGTCTCGTTCAAAGAAGAGAATGGTAGCACTCTTCGGCCAGAGACGCCCACCATCTCTGGTCGCCGTACCCTCACTCAAGTCTGTCTGCCTGTCGGTCTGTCTCTTACCACCCCTCCCCCAATGTGATTTAAACCAGTGTCGGGTCTCTCAGCGCTTGCTCCCCTGGCCCCACTCCAAAGACACTGCCTCTCTTCTCCTCTGCTCCCCAGCAAGTCCGGGATTCCAGGGCGCTCCATTCTGCCTTAATCCACGAAGGTGATCCTCCGCCTTCTCACTGTGCACTTTTCGGAGCCGTTGGCCTTCCAGGGGTGGAAGACCAGGCTGTGGACTGGGAAAGAGCCAGCCTGGCGCCCGAAGCACTGCCCCAGCTTCCGTGCGTCCTGAAACGTGAGCTGCGACGCCCGTGCCGGGAGCGACATGCGTCTTTAAAAAACAAAATCGGTTTGTAAATTATATTGATGTCTTTTGAAATGAATGTTGGTAGGGTAAATTATATGACCCCTCCCTTGTTTTACACATTTGTATTTATTGATGAGATTTCACAGCGAGAAAAGTCTATATTTTGTATGTAAGAGTATTTAGGGACTGGTCAATGAGATTTGGGGCCAATAAAAAATCTGGACGCCTCCCAAGAAGCCTCAGCAAGGTGACTCGATTGCGGGGAGGAGAGGAGGGTCTCAGACGCTTCGGCTGAGGAAGGGGAGCCACTGTCCAGGGAGAGGGGACACTCTTTCTGGTGATCTGAGGCTCCTCCCTTGGACACTGGAGGAAGGTCGGGCAGATTGCCTTCCAAGAGCTGGAAGTCTCTTAAGAAATCATTGGTCCAGCCCTCCTGTTTTCTTTATGGGGCAGCGATTTGTCTTATTTCAAACAGCGGTTTAGAAGATAGATAAGCCTCCATCTAGGACTACCGCCTCTCCCTGAGACCCTTCCCCAACTCCACCAGCCCAATGCAGAGCTACTATTGCACTTGGGGAAGGGAGAGAGTAATCACTCAGGCACAGGGTCAGAGTCCTCTGAAACACCACCACCGAGCTGGGCATCCCAGGATTTTCCCAAGGTACTCACTTAGAGGCCTAGCGCTGCTCCTGAGAATCTTTTATGCACCTGGCTCGCTGGGGCTGTGGCGGCTTGAATTCATGGAGCTGAGCAGCAGGGAGCAGAGAAGGTGGAGTGTCCGGCTAGAATCTCTGGCACCCCCTCCCAAATACCTGAAGGCTTTGATTAAAAACTGATCAAAAAAACTGTTCGAGGTTTCTAGCCTTGGGATCTCTCTTATTCCCAAGGTGGAATAGGGCTGGTGTTCTGAAATCGGTTCCTAGGGTGCTAGTGGAGCTCCCCTTTATGGCTTCTGGGACCCCTTAGGACCTCAGGGAAGCTGTACCAAGCTGAAAGAACCCACAGAGTCTGTCTGCTGCTTGGAAATAGGAAAATGGAAGGCAAGCACCATACCTGCTAGTTGAACCCCAGAGGCCTCCTTGGGTCCACCTCAAGTGTCCAGTGCTGAAGAAGTGGGCCAGTCCAGTGGGGCACAGTGCTGCCAGGGCCAGAAGCTGGTGCATAGGTTGCTTTCCTCATGTTACACCACAAAGGTGGCAGCTTCTTGGTTGTAAATGCCTCTTGTATGTGTTTGTCTCTCTCTCCTAGCCCAGGAGCTTCAAATGGAACTTTTCCTCTCCTTTATTCCCAAGTCCCTAAAGGTAGCTCAGAGGAGATATGTCTCAGTCTCAGGGGCAGGATTTGGGGGTGGGTAGGGGCATGCAACAAACAAAATAATGAAAGAAGGTCTTGTTTCATTTTGTGGCTTTAATCTGGTTGGAGGAGATTAATGGGTTATTGGTGACCTATGTAACAGCCAACTTTCCACCTGGGCCATGGGGGGGGGGCCGGGGGAAACACGTGGGCAGGTGTCAGCAGCTCTGAGTTACACAGATCAAGCAAGTGCCTGCTACTTCCTGGGTGTTGGGGGTAGGGGGGAAGGCATACAAAAAAGCAGGAAGGTCTCTCTGGCCTCCCCAGACAGTAACAAGTATGTAGACAAAATCATTCAAGGACAAAGAAATACTGGTGCTAGGCAGAGGTATGAGCCTCACAATGGATGATCAGACTGTTGGTTTCTTCCTGAAACTATATTGTGGGAAGCTCACCAGAGGAGTTGGCATTCGGGCCAGGACTAAAGACTCCTCAAGTGGGAAGATCTTTCTCCCTGTGTGGGGCTGCAGGAAGTAGTGTTCTTCTAGGTGGGGAACCCCCTTGGTACAAACAACCCTCTGAAGCTGGGCCAGTGCAGGGGCGCTGGGGGAACCGCAACTGCACGGGTAAGCCCAGTCCCTCTCCTGCTTTGAGGGCCCTCATTAAGGAGCCATTAGTCACCCAGTGCACACAGGCTGGTCCTCCGCCCCACAAATTAAAGCGCACACACACATACAGCTCAAACAACTTGGCTGCTGGGCTGCCACCTTGGGTCCGGGGCAGATTTGAAACCGGACCTGCCAGCCCTGCTCTCTATGTCAGGAGGAGAAGGAGGAAGGTTTAGGGTCTGGTTGAATCACCAAAAAGTTCAGGGATCAGTGCTCTGGATGAGCTCCATCAGTGTTTGTAAAATCGCGCTGAAGTGCAAAGCCTCATCCACGCCTCTTTCCAAAGAGGCCCTCAGCAAGAAGGGCTCAGAAACATTTCTATGAGTGGCCTGTCCAACTAGCCCGGCATCACGAGCAAGCCCGCCCACAGCCACCTCCCGCGCGCATTTTGCGTTCAGCGGCTTTTAAAACCAGCCAGCCAGGCTGCTCGCGTCTCCGCTGGGAGCCCGCCGTTCCTCAGTGGGTCCGCCACGTCTCTGGCTGAGGTCCGAGAGCGTCCTCTGCGTCCCAGCTCCCTGAAACTCGAACAGGATCCCAACGGGGAGCAGGAAAGACCCTCGGGTCGAATGACTCTTCCCCTTCTTCTGCCTTTGTCTGAGCCCAAGCCTGGCTTCCAGAAAAGCAGCACATGAATCTTGGGGCGGGGGAGGGGCGCCTCCGCCCAGTCCCCTCCGCACACACAAGCAGGTAGATTTATGGTGCCCTGCCCCCACCCCACCCCACCCCCCAGCCGGCCTCTGACGGAGGACAAAGCGTCCCGGAGCCATTGGAATGCTAATGTCTGGGAGCCAGGCCGCTGGGTTGGCACAAAGGCAGGCGGGACCCGGGCGCGCGCGACCCCACAGGCGGACCCTGCCCCTTCTCTCCCCCACCGGCTGCAGCAGGGCTGTGTGAACTTGGACGAGTCTCCGCGCCTCAGCTAGTTCACAAGAGAAGTTGGAGGGCGTTCCTAGTACCCTTTCCTTGGATTTCTGGACGCCCAAGAGAAGACCTGCTTGTGGTGGACGGCGTTCCAGCCCCCCACTACTGGAAGCGGTGGTAAAGCCCCCTCAGGCCCTGGCACTGGGGAAGTGTGGGGAGGGAATGGAGGATTCCACAAAGAATATGGCCCAGAATAAGCGCTGGATACACTGTAATTACATTTTTACATACATGTAATTAATACTCTCTGTTGTGTTCCTTTCCTCCCTCTCCTTTTAAAATTCCTGCCGTGTTTTAAAAAAAAAAGGCGTGGAGGAGAGGGTTGACACTAACTCTAACCTTATCCGCCTGCCTGACCTTCAAAGAGCCACCTGCGCTGACAATGGGCTACTGGAACCTAAACCCTTCTTATCTGCCAGTGAGGTGGGCAAGGCAGGGTGGTCACACCCATGGAAACAAAGCAGTGACTTGACCAAGGCCTTCAATCACTCAGTGAGTTATTAGGGCAAACTGAGACTGGACTGGGATACTGGCTCTTGACTAGCAGGTTAGAACTCTTTCATCTGTTCCCATAGACAAGAGTTGAGGGGCAGCGAGCCCATTCGTATTCCTATGTGCTTTGGTTCTAGCCCAGTACTTGGGGTCTCCTAAGGCCAAGAGGCTCCCTGTGCTTTGGCTGTCCCTGAACCTCTTGTTGAGGCCCCAGGCCTCCGGTCCACTGCTTCTGCTTCTGGAAATCTCGGGGCCAAAGCCGACAGAGCAAAGGCCTGTGGGGCTAACCCAGGCTGCCTGTTGCTCTGAAGCCCTGCAAGGCTGTGGCGTGCCCCTGACCATGGTGCTGAAATGAGCGCCTAGCTCCAGCGGGAGAGATTCTGCTGGAAACAAGGCGTTCTCTCCGGGGAAAACCGCCTATCTAGCTCCTCTGCCCCTATCTCCAGGCTAGAGTCCCAGGGAGGCCCCTGCGGACATGCAGGTCTGTCAGGTTTACCTGGTGTGGTGAGGAAACTGTGGGATCTGTTGCTACTGACTGGCCCTTGTCTCTCTGTATGCCTTACGACCCTCCCTTGTTAATGATGGAGCTAGGACTGAGTGACCAGCTTAGGAATTTCTGACAGCATCTGAGAAGTCTGAAGTGGAACAACATTGGAAGTTTAAGCTGAGGCAGCCCTAGCTGGGAAAATTGATTTGGAACTTTGCCGTCAAGAGAAGTCTCGGTTTTGGGGTTACAGTGAAGTTTTACTTATTCCAAGGACAAAGCCAAAAGTCCTCAAGATGCATACACAGGATAGCAGAATAGTTAAGGGCAGTTACTTTAGAGTCATGGATTCAAATCCCAGTGCTGCCACCAACTTGTGGTTTTCAGTTAAACCCCTTTATCTCTCTCTAAGGCCCATTTTCCTCATTTATGAACTTGGGACAATACATAGTAACCATTTAATTTGGCTGTTGTACTGATTAAAGATCTTTACTTAGCCTTCTAAGCCTCTATAAATGATACTTATTATTATTGGCCTCTTTATTTGTCTCAAATTCTTTTCTCATTTGACTTCATTGGGGGGGGGGAGAGGGCTTTGTATGAATTTGAATTTCCTCTGCACCCCTGTGTATTGTACAATGGCACAAAGGCCAATGGCCACACCCCACTTCCTGATAACCATCTCCAGCTTAGATCTACCCTTCCCAGGCTCCAGGATTTCATGTCCACATGTCCCTTGGGCACCCCAAATAAGATGTCCAAAATAGAATTCCTCTCCTCTCCCCCAAACTAATGCTGCCTCCTATTCCTGATCTCACTAGGTAGTGTTGCTCATACTAGAAATCTGGGGTTCATCTTGTCCCTTCTCTCTCACTACCCATGTCCAGTTCACCCTCAAGTCCTGCTGATTTTCTTTCTCACTTTTTCTTGAAAGTGGCCCCTCTTTTACTTGCTTATGACCACTGCCCTAGTTCAGGCTCTTATCCCTCACATGGACAGAACACCTAACTGAGCTTCCTACCTCTAATTTTGACACTCTTCACTGTACTGTCCATATGACAGTCAGAGTTCCCATCTAACATGCAAATATAACATTCAGAAACCATCTTCCAGTGGTTTCTAATCATCCACGGGATAAAGCTCATGTTCTAACAGGGAAGGCTGGTGTAGTAATGAGCTATGAAGTAATATGAATCTGGGTTCAATGCCCAGCTGGTTCACTATCAATATTATCATGATCAAGTCCCTTAACCTTTCTTTTAATTTCTTCAAGCATAAAGTAGGGATAATAATATTAACTTTTAGGGTTCAGGGTAGGGTAAAACTAGATTGCTGTAGCAGAGACTCACCAATTATTCAATCTGTGAGCACTCTGGGTGGATGGGAAGCTCTGCTCCACAGCACCATTCCAGGACCAAGCTTCCTTTGATCTTCTTCCTCCACTAGCTCCGAGGGCCTTGCCAACCAAATGGTTGAGGCTGCAGAGACATAAGTCCCAGCCAGTGGGAAGAGGAAATAGGGCACGAAGGAGGCTTACCCATAGTCTTAAAACTTAGGCTCAGAAGTACCACAGATCACTTCTGCCCACATTCCACAGAGAGAATGTGATCACATGATCTCGTTTAACTGGAAGAAGGACTATGTGCCTAGGAAGACATGAAGAATGGATGCTGGTAGGTAATGAGCAGTTCCCAGTACAAGACTGTGCTCCGGACTGAGCTGGATTGCACATGCTATTATTATTTGTATTTATCATCAAAAATCACATATGCTTATGTCCAGAGTCTTGCTGCACCAGTCTCTTTCTCACAATGCCTTGTTTGCCTTGACATTTACCCTCCAGAAATACTGACCTACTTGAAGTTTTCCCCTTATATACACTCAAGTACCCCTTCTATGCTTTCCACACACGTACACTGTTCTGTGTGTCCAAATTTTTCCTCCCTTTTCCCCTCCCTAAACCTTCAACATGGATATCACCTCTTCCTAGAAGCTTTCTCTATGCTATTCCTCCCTCCTTGCTCCTTGCTTCTTGCTCTCATGATATCCTGTGTATGTGAATATCCTAACACTTTCCAGGTCCTGTTTGTTTATCTGAACCCTCCACTGGTCTGTAAGATCTTCTCAAGGGCAGGAATTGTGCCCATTTTCATGTCTCCAATGAATAAAACAGTGATCAACCATCTGGATCATAAGTCACATATTTTAGAATGAATTAATGAGTGCATGAATTGACTAAATAAATGCTAACTAAATAAAATGTTTTGCAATTATTTGTCTAGAAATTTCTATCTCTCCCCACACTGGCTAGCACATAAAGGTCAATGAATATTTATTAAATAAATGAATGGATGAATGATTCATATAGAGACCCATTACCTCTCCTGCCTCATATCTTCCTTAGCAAAATAAGCTGTCCTTGGCTGCCTGTGGATCTATTTTAGAAGGTGCCCCATATGACTAAGTAAGACCAGGTTATCACAACAGTACTGTGTCATTGTTTCTAGGCTCATGAGTAACACTTCCAATAGTTCACGTGTGGGCAATCCCTTCTGAGAAAGTTCAAGTGAGTCACTGGAAATAGATGAGGATTAGCATCTATCTCAACTCCAGCACTCCCCAGTTCTGTCATCTTGGGCAAGTTGCTTAGCCTCTGCAAACCTCAGTTTCTCCAGCTATAAAAATGAAGAAGACTACACTTACCTCGTAGGGTTTTACGAGGATTCAAAGCAGATGACAGATACGCCCATGCACTTCATGTGCCTCCCAGCAATTTGAGGCAGAACTCATTTTTGCACCCATCTCATCTCTGTCTTATTCCTGCAGAGGACTAGCAAAGGAAGGAGGGCCAGGACTGACTTTCCCACATTAACCAGGGAAGGGTAATGTCACTTGTCCAAGCACCGAAACCTGTTCATTATGGAGACAAACTGAGGATCCTGCTATTCTAACATCATCACCAGCTATACTGCCTCTGTTGTACTAGTTATCTATTGCTGCCTAACAAATTACTCAAAACTTCACTTAAAACAAGAAACACTTACTATGTGTGTCTTCTGTGAGTCAAGAATCCATGTGTGGCTTAGCTGGGTGCCTCTGGCTCAGGTGTCTTATGAAGTCAGAGTATCAGCCTCAGGAATGTGGTCTCAGCTGATGGCTGGACTGGGGAAGGAGCCACTTCCAAGCCCACTCACGTGGTTGTTGGCAGGATTCAATTCCCCAAGGGCTGTGGAAATGAGGGCCTCAGTTCCTTGCTGGCTTTTGGCCAAAGTCCTTCCTTAGTTCCTTCTTATGTTGGCCTCCCCATAGGACAGCTCAGAATATGGCAACTGGCTTCCCTCAATGCAAGCAAAGAAGATGTGGGGGGAATGCTCAAAACAGAAGCCACAGTCTTATTGCAATCTGATCTCAAAAGTGACATCCCATTACCTCTGCCACATTCTATTCACTAGAAAGGAATCACTAAATACAGCCCACAACTAAGTGTTAGTGGGGGTTATACTTGGGCATGAATACCAAGAAGCAGAGATCACTGGGGGCCATCTTACGGGCTGCCTGTCACACTGGCATAACAGAAATCTCTGCTGCCTGCTTCCCACACCCCAGAGACAGGCAGACAGATAGACGTGTGTATGAGTGTGCACACACACACACATACACTCACACACACACACACACACACACACACACACAGCCCTACCTACTCAGGGCCAAATATATCAGGGTTCAAAAAAAGAAAGCCCAGGTAATTTGACTCCTGGGACTAAAACCGATGTCTCCCTGTCCCCCATGCTGGGTTGACTTCCAAGAAGCACCCAGAAGGGGAACTGCTAAGTGTGCATTTGAGCCACCCCAGCTGATCTGCAACATCCATTTACACGGGCTTTCACAGGCCTCCCACCCCCACTCCCAGAGGCAGAGATTTAGGGTGTCTGGGGCCCGGACACCATACCCCCTGAAGGGAAATTTACTGCCTCTAGAGAACCAGGGCCTGACTTGGGGTCTTGAATGCATCTTTTTCCCCTTTGCCTCTGCTTTATTAGGTTAATCATTGCTTGAATCGGTTGCCATGGTTTGGGCAAACCCATGGCGACTCTATAATGAAGCCTGAAAGACTCGGACCCCATTTATCATCCCCAGTGTTTGGGAGGCCCAGAGCCTCATTTGCCTCCCCCAGGGTCTGGGCACCACCCTTCTGCCTGGGGCCCCCAGGCCGCTTTTGAACGAGGACTGAACAGGTGGCGACTTGGAAGGGGGGAAGAGAAGACCAACACAGGTGGAGAGAGCAGCGCACTGCACGCTCCCCCACACACATACGAGCGCTCACACACTCCTGTTCTCCACTCCGGGAATCCAGACACGGACCAAAAACACAGGCAGCTCGGCCAGACTTTTTCTTCCTGCAGAGTGGGAGGCAAAAGAATGATCTTCAGTTGGAAGTGGTCTGTGGCTACCTTTAGAAATAGGGGGACCTATGCCGCGGTAGATCCAGGTGTTGTGACAACCTTTATTCCCTGGGCAAAGATTGAGCAGCATTGTGATCTCGCAAGGAGCCGGGACAATGGGGTAAAGCCCAGTGAGGAAAACGAGGCATACAGAGGTTCAGGGACATGTTCAAAGTCACTCAGTGATGGTACAGCCAGGGTAGAACCCAGAGCCAGTCAAATTTATTATGGAAAATTTCAAAAACAGAGAGAAGAGCATAATGAATTCTCATGTATTCATCACTCCTATTCAAGAATTATCAACTCAGAGCCAATTATATTTTGCCCGCATCCCTATCCACTTCCCACAGTGCTTCCTCCATGGATTATTTTGCAGCAAATCCTGGACATCACTCGATTTCAACAGTAAATCATTCCCCACTAGACTTTTTTGCTCAGCATAAGTTGCATAATAGAATGCAGCTGCTGAGAATATTGCCTTAGAAGAAAGACAGCCTGGGGTACAAAATCCAAGCTCTGCCCCTTTCCAGTTTTGTCACTTTCAGCCAATGACCCAATGTCTCTGAGGCTCAGTTTCCTCAACTATAAAAGGATACAATGTTACCTCTTGCATAGGGTAATCCCCAGAATTAAATAAAATAACACAAGGCAAGTGCCAGCACAAGTGCAGCATAGGTGATGACTTTTATGATTTTCATTCTTGTGACCACTGTGTCACCACCAATGGCTGTTGTCCTGGCAGGAGGTCGGCTCTTGACCTTCTGTGTCCTGATCTCTTGGTGCAGCTCCCTGGAATGGAGGCAAGTGCCTCCTCATGACCCTCTACCTGGCGCTGGATTCTGAGAACACAGACGTCAACAGTGAGCCTAGTTCCAGTAGCTGACGGCCCCCAGCCTCTACTGCTCACGGCCTTTTGCAATTCTGCACCATGACCCCTCCAGTGAGCAAGACCGGGTCCCCCCTTCTCCTATTCTTGCATCTTAGGCTTTCTAGCCTCTTTGCCACTGATCCCATTTGTGAGAAGATACCAATGTACCTGTCCGAGGCAGTACATGTGTGCACATGTATGCGCACTTGCTTCTGCGTGTATGTGCTGTCTGTCTCTACTCCCCCTACCTGCAAACGAGCACATTCTTCAGCTCCTGTGTGCAAAGCCTGTGACCTGCCTTTGTGCAGTGTCTGGTTGGCTGACAGAGACTGGAAAACTGGTCAAACAAAGGCATGAAGGCATAGCACAGGACTTCCTGGAGGAAAGCTCTGCCAAACAGGAAAGATTGAGAACAGAAAAGAGGGGCACATGGGGGCTATGTGCATGTTGTGGGCGTGGGAAGGGAGGGCACCGGGTCAGAGATAGCTGACCTCTTCAGGGAAGCTTTATTCCAGGAAATCACCTACACACCCAGGATCAAAGCTCCGAAGGGTTCCTCTGGCTGAAAGGTCATATTCTCCCCACAAATCACCCATTTTTTTAATGGCAACTAATATTTATTGAGTGTTTACTATGTCTAGACACAGTTCTAGTGCTTTGCATTTATTAATCCTTGAGATCAGAATTATTATTCCCATTTTACAAGCCATGAAACTGAGGCTGAGAGTGGTCAAGTACCATCTTAGCAGTTACCCAGTGAAACATGGAGCTGGACTTGAACCCCAAGCCAGTGCTCTTAACCGCTGCTACCTTACACCACTGACATGCTCTCTTTTTCTCTTTCTTTTTTAAGTTATAACTTTGGATGTTTACAAACATACACAAAAGTAGGGAGAATAGTGTGCCTTCATATACCATCCCTCAGTTTCTGCAACCATCAATTCACAACCAATCTTGTTGCACCTGTTTACCTCCACCTCAGACCTGCACAGGTTGTTGTTGTTGTTGTTGTTGTTGTTTTTGGTGAACTATTTTAAAGTCCATCCCAGGTGTCTGTTATCCCACTGGTAACTACTTCAGTGTCCATTTTTAAATGATAAAGACATTTTTAAAAACACAGCCACTAAGCCATTTTTACACCTAATGAAGTGAACAATTCTGTAATATGATCTAATATCCAGCCATATGCAAAAGTCTCCAATCGCCTTTTTAAAAAAATGCACAAACAAGCGAAGAATCTCCCACCCTAGATTTCAGCTCCGTGCTAGAGGCCAGGACCAAGCCTCCAGTAACTGCCCTGACTCCAGGGCTTAGTGGGACCAACCTGGAGCCATTCACTTCCCTCCCCTCTTGTCTCCACCAGCCCCCGCCCAAAAGCATGGTGACCAACCACCTTGGTTTGCTGGAGGCGTTCCTGGTGTTAGCACTGCCAGCCTCCTGTCCCAGGCAAACCCAGATGGTTGGTCACCCTACAAGGAGCCAGAAGCCTGGAGCCCACCCCAGACGTCCCTCCTCCTCCTCCTTGTTCCCATGTGGGGTCACCCACAGAGACCAGCGGGAGCTCACCACTGAATTTCAAGGGCCCTTGGAATGACAAATAAATTACCGAAACCTTTGAGGGGCCCAGGCGTGCACGGGTCCGGCAAGGAGAGAGCCTGAAGCCCTCCAGCCTCCAGCGAAGAAGAATCGGGATCTTTTCACACCCAGGGGCCAAATTCAGCAATCTCCTCCCTCCGTCTTTCCCTCTCCAGATCTAATGACAATCCAAAGAGTTCCTGATAGGGTTTTAAAAGATGCTCCTTCATTCACGTCCACTGAGCATGAAAATCCAGCTCGTTTGTCTCCATTCTTTGCCCTAAAGGCCCGGCTGGCCTAGGGCCTGCAGCCTCAAACTTGTCACTCACTTTTCATTTCCTTTTGTTGGATTCACTTTAATTCTTCTGTCCCCTCCACGCACCCCCTCTCCTCCCTTCACTCCATCCCTGGCCTCCTCCGCCCTCCCCCCAGCACTTCCCGGTCTCTGGTCTCTCCCTGCACACACAAAAAGCAACAGACCTGTCTGGGAATTTCTTTACAGTTCCCTGCCTCCTTCCCCCACCCCAGCCTCTTCTCGCTCACTGCTTTTAAAAAATGGTAGCAAAAAGCCAGCCACAGCTAAAAAGGACTCCAGGAACAAAACTGCCTCTGTCCCAGGCTGGAAAGAGCCCAGGGACCACTTGCGCCCATCCTTGGCTTCACAGCTGTGGGAGCTGAGGGCCAGAGAGGGCAAGAGACAGGCTCAGGGTGACAGCAGAGTTAGTGGCAGAGCAGTGTCTCAGCCTGGACTCCGAAGTGATGGCTCCACCTCTGTCCCTGCCACACAGAATCCCTTCCCCTGACATCCTCAGGCCCCCAAAGGCAATGGGGGAGTTGGCAGTGGGCATCTCATCTGTGGCAACACCAAACAGGAGGAAAAAAGGGAAGGAGAAGGGAGTGAGAGAGAATCTGGTTCCCACAGTACTCGGTGAGTACGTCTCACATGCCAGGCCCTGTGCCAGTGAAGGGGGCCTAGCAGGGAATAGAGCCACCTCGGCCTCAGAAAGAGGCACAGGTCAGCATCAAAGTCACAACCTGGTATAGCTTGGCCCCTCCTCTGGGACCTGTGTGAATGGCATCAGCAGCCACTCACCTGCCCAAGCTACACGCCTGGTGCCACTCACGCCTGGTCTTGTGGACACTGTGTCTGCTTTGCCCCGGGGACCCCACCTTTGCCTCTCCCACCTGCGCTCTCTCCCTGGCTGCAGCTCATGCTTCTCCTCTGCATAGAACTCTCCAAGGAGGCGGGAAACTGCTTCCTTCCGTAGTAGATTGCAGTGCTCCAGAGCACAGGCTTTGGCTATGGGATCCTTGGGTTCAGGTGACAGGTCTGCCACCTACCAGCTTGGTGACCTTAGGCAACTTCTTTAAGTCCCAATGTCACCTGCGAAATAAGGATAATTATAGCACTTCTCTCATAGGACAGTTTTATTTTTTTTTTTTTTTGAGACAGAGTTTCACTTTATTGCCCAGGCTAGAGTGAGTGCCATGGCGTCAGCCTAGCTCACAGCAACCTCAAACTCCTGGGCTCAAGCAATCCTGCTGCCTCAGCCTCCCAAGTAGCTGGGACTACAGGCATGTGCCACCATGCCCGGCTAATTTTTTCTATATATATTTTGGTTGGCCAATTAATTTCTTTCTATTTATAGTAGAGATGGGGTCTCGCTCTTGCTCAGGCTGGTCTCGAACTCCTGAGCTCAAACGATCCGCCCACCTCGGCCTCCCAGAGAGCTAGGATTACAGGCTTGAGCCACCGCGCCCGGCCATAGGACAGTTTTAAATTAGATTAAATATAGGATCTGTAACTTATAATATACTTTAATATACAGTCGACCCTTGAAAAACATGGGTTTGAATTGCAGGTGTTTACTTATATGTGGATTTTTTTCCATCCAAACAAAGATCAAAAATACAGTATTTGTAGGATGCAGAACCCATATAGATGCAGGACTCATTTTTCCTATAGGTGGATTCTGCAAAGCCCAATGTGGGACTTGAGTTTGCAGATTTTGGTATACACAGGGTCCTGGAACAAATCCACTCAAGTATACCAAAGGATGACTGTATGCTATATAAAATACGTAAAAGTAAGAGACCACATGAGACCATTAGTGAATGTTAGCTATTGATGCTATTATAATAATTATTATCCTTCTGTAATTTTAAAATTTTTATCATATCCATATATTACTTTAATTATTTTGGAAATTGATCCAGACTTCCTTACTGATAGTTTCATCCAATGCCTTCAAATAGCCAAATTTTTTGGCCCAGAAATTCCCCCAAAAGAAATAATCAGGTGCTCGCTTCGGCAGCACATATACTAAAATTGGAAAGATACAGAGATTAGCATGGCCCCTGTGCAAGGATGACAGGCAAATTCGTGAAGCATTTGGCCGGACGTGGTGGCTCACACCTGTAATCCTAGCACTCTGGGAGGCTGAGGTGGGCAGATGGCTCAAGGTCAGGAGTTCAAAACCAGCCTGAGCAAGAGCGAGACCCTGTCTCTTCTAAAAATAGAAAGAAATTAGCCAGACAACTAAAAATATATAGAAAAAATTAGCCGGGCATGGTGGTGCATGCCTGTAGTCCCAGCTACTCGGGAGGCTGAGGCAGGAGGATTGCTTGAGCCCAGGAGTTTGAGGTTGCTGTGAGCTAGGCTGACACCACCGCACTCTAGCCTGGGCAACAGCCAGACTCTGTCTCAAAAAAAGAAAAAGAAAAAAGAAATCATCAGAAATTGCATAAAAATGTGTCAACGAAGACATTCATAACATTATCTTTTATAGTAATAAAAAGTTGGATACAAAGGAAATGTCTGACCATG
Source organism: Mirza zaza (assembly GCA_008750895.1). Classification (NCBI taxonomy): domain Eukaryota; kingdom Metazoa; phylum Chordata; class Mammalia; order Primates; family Cheirogaleidae; genus Mirza; species Mirza zaza. The sequence continues at coordinate 21,612 of VSMD01077680.1, read as the reverse complement.
GAGGACGGATTATATTATTGTATATATTCACGCAATTGGCTACAATGCCCCATCAAAAGTTGTGCTGTAAAATAACGATTATTGACATGAGGAAGGGTTCCCAGCATGTTGCTAAGGGGAAAAAACGAAAGCAAGATGCCAGGCCAGGAACCACACAAATCACCCCACTACAGAATATCTAGAAATTCCGGATAAAAGATGAGAAACGTTCTTTTAGAGGTATACTATGAAACTATTTATAAAAAAGATATATGCATGTTTATGCTTAGAAAAAAAATCTTGGGAGGTATTTTTGGATTAGAGAAAAATGTTATCATTCAAAAGCTTTAATTAATGAATACAGTGGTACTTTAATTTTTTAAATGCCTTTGGTGGGATGGCAGGAATGGCTTCTTTGATGCAGACATTGGAGCCGGCGGAAGCTTGGCAAGGGAGGTATGCACCCCAAAGGCCTGGGAGAGGCCCTGGGGGCTAGAAGTCGGCGAGCTAGGAGCTGGAGGGGGATTGAACTCCTGCCTCCCAACTCAAAGGCTAACAATCTTTCCTCTTTTCCTCCGGTTTCCCACTGTACCACGTGGAGGTTGAGGAAGGGCTGTCAAAGAAGCTGAAGCAGTCAGTCACACTGGACTCTGCTGAGCTCCTCCTGTGAGCCCTGCGCTGTGGCCTGGACTCTGATGATTCAAGGTCGGTCCGGGTCTCAGGCACTTGCCTGCTCAGGAAACAAACTCTTCCATACGAAAACATTTACCAGAAACTACGGTGGTACTTTTTTAAAAAATGTGTAAACATTTTATTTATTTATTTATTTTGAGACAGAGTCTCACTTTGTTGCCCAGGCTAGAGTGAGTGCCGTGGCGTCAGCCTAGCTCACAGCAACCTCAAACTCCTGGGCTCAAGCAATCCTGCTGCCTCAGCCTCCCAAGTAGCTGGGACTACAGGCATGTGCCACCATGCCCGGCTAATTTTTTCTATATATGTTAGTTGGCCAATTAATTTCTTTCTATTTATAGTAGAGACGGGTCTCACTCTTGCTCCGGCTGGTTTCGAACTCCTGACCTAGAGCAATCCGCCCACCTCAGCCTCCCAGAGTGCTAGGATTACAGGTGTGAGCCACCATGCCCAGCCTGTAACCATTTTAGATGAGAATCTTTCTACAGGTCGGGCGTGGTGACTCATGCCTATGTAATCCTAGCACTCTGGGAGGCCGAGGCAGGCGGATTATTTGAGCCCAGGAGTTTGAGGTTGCTGTGAGCTAGGGTGACGCCACGGCACTCTTGCCCTGGCAACAGAGTGAGACTCTGTCTCAAAAAAAAAAAAAAAATTATATATATATATTAAACAACACCAAAAAAATAATCTTTCTGTAGTTTGTGAATAGTGGCCTTTCAAAAAATATATCTATCAGGACCTGTAAATGTGACTTTGTTTGGAAAAAGGATTTTTGCAGGTGCAGTTAAGGATCTCAAGATGAGATCGTCCTGGGTTAGGACAGACCTAAATCCCAAAGTAAGTCCCTATAAGGAAGAGAAGAAAGGACAGACACTGAGACACGGAGGAGGTGGCCACGTGAAGTCGGAGGCGGAGCCCAGAGTGATGCAGCTACAAGGCGAGGAACATGGCAGCCGCCAGGAGCTGGGAGAGAGTGTGTACGTTCAGCTAATAAGTTACTACTAATCTGTGACCTTTTAACAAGTCCTTAGTAGGAGTTATAGTTATTTTCCTAAAGCTGCCTGTGAAGTAAAACAAGCTTTCAGTGCTTTAAAGTTTTCCTCATCGCACAAGAGCAAAACAGATTCATCATCACTGCACAGCACAAACTATCGTGCGGACTGTGAGTGCCGGCTGTGGGCAAGGTTTCGCGGCTGGTGAGCGCCATACCGAAGTGGTTAAACAGAGCTCATGCTCCCTCAAGTGTGTGGCAAACAGTAGGAGCTCAATAAATGTTAGCCCCTCACGCCTGCCTGTCTTGATGACTAGGGGGCCAGCACATATGCCAGTTATGGTCCCAATTCCCTGCACTCCTGGATCTCCTGAGATGGGCTCATCCCTTCGTCACATGCCCTGAGCTGCTGCAGGGACCGAATTCTCTCCGCTGCCCTGGCCCTTGCTACTCTGGCTTGCTGGGCTCTGGCAGCTGGTCACCTTTCTAGTTGCTGCCCCTAATGGGGTGTGGCCTAGGGAGGCAGTTATCCAAGCTCAGAGGGATGTGTGCAGAAGAAGTGGAATCTAAGTGATAACCTGTGGCCTTTCCTGGGAATGACATGTGTGAGCTTTGGGTCTTGGACGTTGTGCCATCAGGACAATGCCAGAGAATGGGGAGGAGAGAGGCCTCATCTGGTAGGGTGGAGGCAGGGACCCCGTGGTATCAGCTGGGGACTCTTAAGGCACATACATGAGAGTGGACACAAACTTGCTATCTCGGGCAGAGCACCCAGCCTCAGGGCTTGTGAGAGGGAAGGGTTTCTAGAAAATCACTGAGGTGGTCCAAGCCAGATTAGGGTGAGGAGTCCCGGGAGGCTGCCTGGAGGAGGGGGAGCTTTGAAGGAGGGAAGAACCTCAGGACAAAGAGGCAATGCCAGGTGAAACAAGCATGGGACTCGAGCCCAAGGCCTAGTCAAATCCCAGCTCAGTCGCTGTTAACATTTGGCGGATATCCTTCCAGATTTCTATAAATATATGAAGAAAAATATCAAGCTATACTTTTGTCATATTAAGCTCATTTCACTAAATATATTCTGAACATCCTCCAATCTGAATGAAGTATAGATCTACCTTGTTGTTTTAATTCTGTGTTAATTGCTTTCACATTTTCACCTATAGAAAAGTAAGTATCTGAGTTGCCTACGTTGGTGGGCTCAGTGGAGGTTAAAATGAGAAAGCTCACAGACACATGCAGGAAGCCAAGAAAGGACCTAGCTGCTTCTGTCAGCCATCCTGCCTGGGGGGCTGACAAGGAACACTAGGGGACTAGAGCTGCAAGGAGCAGCCTTGCCCACAGGTTGGGGACGGTGGCAGGAGAGAGCAGCCTACCGCTTCCTGCAGCACCTCATCCATCAGCGCTGACAAGCTCAGCCCCCGGCGAGGGCTCCTGCCCCAGGCCCCAGCTGCTGAGCAACGGCAGGTACCGAGCTGGAGCCCCTCCCCGGGCCCTTGCACCCTCCTCTTAGATCAACAGACAGAGTGGGCTGTGTCTGCTGCTTGGGACCAGAAAGATTAATGGAGCAGGTGCGTGCCCGGGTGGGACAATCACCTGGCCCGACAAGTCCCTCACAGAGAGCAAGTGCCGGACCCAGGCCAAGACCCAAGCCTGGTGTCACTCAACCTGGGCCTGGATTTGGAGGGAGGTGGGCTGGGGAGAGCCGAAAGGCCCCTGTGGCCCTGCCTCCCCAGACTCCCCCAGGGGGCTGCCCAGAAGCCCAGCCTGGAGCGCTCAGCTGTGAAATAAATGTTTTCTTGCTTCTTCGATTTCCCAAGTAACTCGCTGCAGAAAAGTATAGGTTAGTAAAATATTTTAAATCACTTGTCAATCCTACCACGAAGAGGTACCCACTGTTTACCTTTTGTAGATATTATATCTCTGTTTATCTATCTGCACACACATACATCTATGAAGAGAGATCACTGTATTATTTGTCCTATAATCCTTTTACACAAAATATATTATGAACCTCTTTTGGTGCTAGTGAAATATAGACCCACATCACCATTCTAGTTGCTGTATACGTTCCGTGTATGGAGCCACAATATGACATATTCAACCAGAAATCTCCTGTTGGGTGTTCAGGTTGTGTCCAAGTCTTGCCCTTTGTCAAGAACACTGAGATTAACATTTTTAGGCATCCATGTTTTCACGATCTCTTTAGGAAAAGATCCTTGAAGTGGAATTGTTAGGTCAGAGGATATGTGCTGTTTAAGGCTCTGCTGCCCACTGCACTCCTGCATCATGGGAGCCTATGGACTGTCCAACCTGGACTGGGCTACAGAGGAAGTGGAGGAAGGAGGGCAGCCAGGGGTTGGAATTGAGGCCAGTGTAGCTGGGATCCCACCCTGCGGGGGTTTGTCATCCATCCTTCCAGCCAGGTAAGGAATCCACAGGCTTGGGAGGTGAGTACCCCGGGAGCAGCATGGAAGTCAGGGTGGGGGAGGAAACCGCCCCCCCCAAGGGGAGATGGAGTCAGAGGCGAGCGAGTCTCTGCTAGCCTTGAAAGGGGGAAGGGTGTGACTGCTCATCATGAGTATTCCAGGTAGGAAAAGACTGGGAAGAACTGCTGGACATTTTGTGGGTGGAGGGGAGATGGAGGCAGCCAGAGCTTGGCCATGGCAACCCTGCCCCACCAGGGAAGCTGAGTCTTCAAAAGGGTAAAGCCTCACCCGCCGTGGCCAGATTCAAGCTGACAGCAGAGACAGCCTCCCGTCCTTGTCAGCTTTGCGACCTTGAGCAACTCACTGATCCATTCTGCCCCTCACTTTTCCTCTCTGCAAATGGGGACGCAGGTGATGTCACTGTCACAATGGCTGTGGGGACTGAGGGAGCTGCGTCCTTTGTAAATTCTGATTAAGCTAAGGGATTCATCTTTAAAAAGTAGAAGTTACTTTCCAATTACTACCCTAAAAGCTGAAATATGTCATATTTCCATGCTCTCATTTTCTAGACTATCTTTCCCGCCTACAGGACACTGAGACCCAGTGGCTTAGAGAACGCCCAGGACCAGATCCCTGGGGCCCCAGGGGAGGGAAAGAAAATGGACAACTGCTGAGAGCCTACCAAGCACTGCCACTACGTGCTCCTTCTGTCACTGCATCCCTGCAACATCTCTGTGAGGTAGGAGTCATTCTTTGCTCCATTTATCAGATGAAGAAACTGAGGCTTGGAGCATTCAATAGTTTGCCTTGGTTAACACTGCTGGTGGGCAGCCAGGGCTCAACTCCAGGTCTGTCCCACCCCAGAGCCCTTGAGCCTCCCCTGGGCCAGGCTGTCGGCAGAGCTGAGGTTACCTGTCAGCAGCACCAGGGCTAGGAGCCCTGTGGGGTACAACTGAGGTCCCCAGGGCTGCGGAATGTGGGATGGGAGGCTGTGGAGGCACCACCGCTGGCCTTCTCTGCAGGAGGCAGCCAGCTGGCAGCCTGACCTTGTGCCTGACAATGATTGAACCACCCTGGTGGGGGGTGGGGGGTGGGGGAGCGATCTGTAAAGCTGCCAGTGGGGGAGGGTCTTTAGCTCCAGCCTCTTGGCTCAGCCTCTAGTTGGGGGTGGGGGGAAGAGGACCCAGGGAGAAGTGGGGGGGACTTCTGCTTGTGTTTCCCACACGCTAGGGACCCACCCTAGCCCAAGAAGTTGTGTCTCTTCCCCAACCGAGTCTAAGTCCAGTTTCCCATACTATAAACTGAGGCAGCTCTGAAATACTGGCACTCCTCTCTCCTGTCCCATCTGGGGAGAGCTTGACTGGCCACAGATTATAGCAGAAATCACGCAGGCCTGGGAATCCAGAGACCTGGGCTCATGTGGCAGCTGACCTGCTGTCTGTGCAGAGGCCCGAGGGCTAGCAGGCAGTGTGCATGAGTGGTAGTGGCCAAGTGGTGACTGTGGTCACCTGCAGCGGCCCCATGCCCCTAAAGGGCCCAGCTGCTACTTAAGACCACCTTATTATTTCAATGCAGCAATGAGGACTTAGCATTTTTTAAGAGAAGCTAGAAATTCAGATTTGTATGTGAAATCTTCCCAATGTCAGCAACTAATTAGGAAAAAAAAATTCAAACACAGTTTGGGCCAAATAAGTCTGAATGTAGCCTCATGCTGTAGTCTCTGGTCTCATTAGAAAAACCATCAAGGCCAGAGGGAAGCACTGTTAGATATCACCAAGCAGAATGTCTTTGTTTTAGATGGGGAAACGGAGGCCAGGCTGTAGGATTAGGTGGGGAGAAGCATAACTTAGTTATGACCACAAGGAATCCAGGTCTCTCACCATGACTTGCCTGGCTGGTGGCCAGGGAGGAGACAGCGAAGATTCTGAGCAAGGGAGGAGGAAGGGAGGCAAAGCTGGGCCCTCCCTCCCCTGTGGAGCTCACCTGAGGCACCTTCAGTCCTCTGTGAGCCCAGAGGTCCAGCACACTCCTCCACGGAGCACCCACGTATTCCTCCTTACCGTTTCTCACCATTGCTCCCTTCCCATTCCAGGCTCCCATGCTCAAGACCCCATGGTCAATCACATATGGCGGGTGGAAGCTGGGCTGTCCAGGAGTCAACAGGCAAGCTAGCCATTGCAAGAGTGTGCTAGGGGGAGTATCTCAACAAATACTGGTTTCTGATCCAATTAAGAAATTAGACAAAGAAGCAAGGCAGACAGAGGCAAAAGATCACACTTACGACCGATGAGCCTGATTTTGCAAAACATGGCTCATGGCTGTGGGCAAGTGGGCTTCCTAACCTAGGTACCTAGAGCCAACCCGACTCAGCCACAAGTCACAGGCGACACTGCACCATCTCCAGCCTCTCCTGCTCACAAGGGCAGAGCAGAAATGTGAGTCCCAGAGAAAGGGGCTAGGCTACCCACACCTGACTGCCAGACTTGCCAATCAGATAAGGTCACTCAGTATTCCCTGGAGCAGAATGAGGGGGAGAGCAGAGAGCGGCCAGGTGTGTTACACTAATGGGGCTTCCTACACACAGAAGGAAACATCCAGGCCCCATTGTTCTCTCTATTGCTGGCTTAGTAGCTACGCCTCTCTCTTATTCTGTTAATGTTGCTCTAGAGCTTGCGATGTACTTGCTTAACTTATAGAATACCATCAAATAATATTATCCCACTTCATGCACACTTCATGTAAGAACCTTACAATACTTCCATGCTCTCCTTCCATCCTTTGTGCTATCATTGGCTTACATTTTCTACATAATATTATGAACCTCCAAATATATCATTATTATTTTTGCTTTGTAGAGTCAATATATTTTATATTTACCCAAACCTTTATCACACCTTGCTTTCCTCATTCCTTCGTTCAGATTCAAGTTTCTACCTGGTATCATTTTCCTTCTCCTGAGGAATTTCCTCTAACATTTCTTGTAGAGAAAGTCTGCTGGCAACGAATTCTACCACCTTGAACCTGTATTTTAAAAATCTTCATTTTTGAAAGATATTTTCATTGGGAATAGAATTTTGGAGTTTTAATTTTTTCCTTTCAGCATTTTAAAGATGTTTTATTATCTTCCAGCTTGCATAGTTTCTGATTAGAAATCTGCTGTCAGATTCAATAAATTCTCTTTCCTACTGGTTTGAGTGGGTTTTCTGTCACCGTCACCATAAGAACATACTACTTCCTGTTTCTGGGTCTTAAAAGTACACTCTGTATGCTCCAGGGCATGTGTACACAAGGTGATCGACTGGTGTGTGGGAAAAATATAAGACCTCCTATTTATGAAAAGGCATTTTTCAGATGGAAAAGGGTATATGAGCATGGCAGGGTAGCCTGGGCAATAGCACAAAGACTGGACGCCATCCTCCATGAGGGCAGGGACAAGATCCGGTTCGCCTTTACCTCTCCCAGAACTGAGCACAGAGCCTGACTCATAGTTGATATCAAATAAATATTTATTGAGCACATGAATGAATAAATATGAAAATATAAAGAGTGCTTAGATAAGTGTGCTTATAGTGGGGTATAGAGTGCATAGAACACAAAAGATGAAGAGCAAGTGATATGAGTTTTTTTTTTTTTTTTTTAGACAGAGTCTCACTTTATTGCCCAGGCTAGAGTGAGTGCCGTGGCATCAGCCTAGCTCACAGCAACCTCAAACTCCTGGGCTCAAGCAATCCTGCTGCCTCAGCCTCCCAAGCAACTGGGACTACAGGCATGCGCCACCATGCCCGGCTAATTTTTTCTATATATATTAGTTGGCCAATTAATTTCTTTCTATTTATAGTAGAGATGGGGTCTCGCTCTTGCTCAGGCTGGTCTCGAACTCCTGAGCTCAAATGATCCGCCCACCTCGGCCTCCCAGAGAGCTAGGATTACAGGCGTGAGCCACCGCGCCCGGCCGTGATATGAGTTTTGATAAAAGAAGGTCACAGAGCTCTTTAAGCAGGGAAACTTTTGTGCTAAGATCTGGGTCTAGAGGGCTCTCCCTGACTGCAGCAGAAGGACTGAGGAGTGACACCTGTCAGGAGTCCACATCACCAGTCAAGAATGAGGTGATGGAGACTCAGTGGATGAAGGCAGGTGCTGACATGAGAGAGAGGCAGAGTTGCCTTGGCGACTGGAAGTTGGGGTTGTCTGACAATGAAGCAGGTGAAGTGTTGGTCGAAAAGGGAACGAGAGGTGTCAGGACTGAAGGGAATCGATGAGCACCCAAGAGTTTCCACCTTGGGACAGAAAATGTCACGGTGAGAAGGTTTGAAGGAAACATGAGTTCAGTTGATGGCCTCTTGTGCTTTTGAGCTGAGACATCCAGGTGAATATGTCCCATCAGGGTTAGAGATAAACACTTGGGAGTCATCAGGGAAGAGATAATATTAAAACAGTGGGGCTGGTTGTAGAGGAGAAGACCAAGGACTAAACCTCAGGTGCATTCAAGGGGTAGGTAGTGGAACCTGGACCAACACTGCCAGGTTACACTATTCCTGCAAGTGTCTGGGATCCAGAGACTATGTGGTCTAAGTGTGCACATAGGTACACAACCCTGACAGCAGAGGCCCCGGTGGGGCCCAGAGGAAGGTGCAGAGAATGTTCAGAGAGGTAGGAAGAGTCCAGGGAGACAGTGGGGTCTTAGAAGCCAAGAAACACTGAGTCTTCAACAAGGGAGAAGTTTCAACAAGGTCAAAGACCACAAGGCAGTGAAGAATAGGGACTGGAAATGGGTAGGAAGGGCTTGGGGGTGCCCTTGAGTCTTTGGAACAGGAGAAGCAGGTGACATCCCCACTTTGGACAGGGCATTCCCAGGGAGGGCAAAAATCCTGACACCACTGCCCACCCCTTGTGTTTCAAGAGACGCCCATTCCTCTCCCTTGGGAAGGAGAGTTCAGTGAGCTGGGGGAGGGGACAGAGGGGATGGGAGGGAGCCACAAAGGGGCATGCTGTGTGGCCTCCAGAGACAGGCTGGCTTTTGAAGGCCGATTTGCTCTGGCTGGGCCAGAGGAAGCAAATGCTAATTTCCTCCCAAAGGGGGTCTGCAGCCTTTCCTCCCGCCTCTGAAGGTAGGGAGAGCAGAAGACAGGACTTGCTTGTCGCCCTGGGACTGCCACGCTCCTCCCCCTTCCTCAAGCCCCTCACACCTTCTGGGACCCCAGTGACCACCCCACTACACCCAGAAAGTAGGTCATCCAATAACGCAGTAGATCCTCACTTGGCCTCTATTTTCCAGAAGAGGAAAGGAAGCATTCAGCCGTTGGGCAACTGCTTGAAGGTTAAGGGCAGCCAGGCCTTGAAGGTGCCTGGTGCAGCCAGTGTTAACTACTAGGGGGTAAGGGGGGGGGAGTGTTCCCTTTTCAATCCTCTTCTTCCTCCTGGCTTGGCTTGGACCTAGAAGAAATCTGGGCTGCCAACACCTGCTAATCACCCCAGCACCACCCTCCAGCCCTCAGAAAGTTCCAGCTTTCAGCTCCATAAAGTTTGACAACATTGGGTCATTTGAATTATGCTTCTTTTTGGAATTAGCTACTTTTTCTATTTGCAGTTAGGATATAAAATTTTCTTTTTAAATACTAAGCTTAAATAATACATTTTTTTTGTTTTGTTTTGAGACAGAGTCTCACTCTGTTGCCTGGGCTAGAGTGCCATGGCATCAGCCTAGCTTACAGCAACCTCAAATTCCTGGGCTCAAACGATCCTTCTGCCTCAGCCTCCCAAGTAGCTGGGGCTACAGGCATGTGCCACCATGCCCAGCTAATTTTTTCTATATATATTAGTTGGCCAATTAATTTATTTCTATTTATAGTAAAGACCGGGTCTCGCTCTTGCTCAGGCTGGTTTCGAACTCCTGACCTTGAGCAATCCTCCCTCCTCGGCCTCCCAGAGTGCCAGGATTACAGGCGTGAGCCACCGTGCCAGGCCAATACACTTTAAATAAATGTGAAAGGGGGATTAATAGTTTAGGTGCATGTGGCAAAAGGAAAAACTATGTAGTGAGTAATTGATGACGCAGGTCGGACCGTCAGCTGGGGCAGAGGGTGCAGTTTGGAGAGACCCTACCTGGCAGCTGTCACCTCTCCTGAACCTCCAAGGTGGCTCTGCAGGGAGGAAGCCTGACTGCCCAAAGCCCTCAGGGACTGGGAGCTGCCAGGCAGACCCTCTGACACGCTGAGAGTGAACTAAACGCCCTCAGTTCCACCTCCCTGCCTGCATGCAGGTCCCCCTGTCCTGCAGGGCTGAGGGCTTTGTTCTTCTCCTGGTCTGGGTGGGGGCCTCCCTACACACACACACACACACACACACACACACAGTCCCCTTCTTCCTTCCCTCTCCCCCCTTCCCTTCCCCTTCTCCCTCCAGGCAGTGAGGCCCTTTCGGGAGCCCCTTTGTGAGGTAATTGGATTTCTCCCCTTGTTAGCTTGCAATGAAAATGTCATCTATTCCGGGCCACTGCCAGGGAGGGGCCGGGCCCCCATTCAGCCAGCTCGGCCCAGAGCTGTGAAGCTATTCAGGCCGCCCAGCCTCCTGGTTGGGCAGCTGCGGCCAGGGCTGTCTTCCCTGACAATGCCCCTTCCCCTCCCCACCCGCCAGCACGCCCAACCCCGGAGTGGTCGGGACAGGCCTGGGGCTGACTGGTTGGATTCTGAGGCTACAGGCAGCCACCTAGAATGGCTGTGTCATCCCCACCCTTGGAGGAATTTGACTTTAAGAGTGTTCCTCCAAGCGCTCCTTGGGTACTGGACACTTGGCTTAGGGGGAAGGAGGGGTTCGCAGGGGGCGTTACATCATGGGGGAAGTTCCTTAAAGGTTCCAAGATGTTAGGGGCACTGGAAGAGCAGACCGAGAGAAATTGCAACGGGCAGGCGCTGGGGCAGGAGCATGGGTACCTTGACCTCCCTTTGGAGTCACTGTATATGGTGGAGCCACCAAATCAGAAGCCATCTGGTTGGTCACCTACCCCACCTTAGCATGACCACAGAGGAGTGCCGTCTCCTGGCCTTCAGGTTCCTGGTGGGGAAGATAAGGGGAGCAATGCTCACAGTGTATTCAGACATCTGCCAAACAACCATCTTCCTGGGCATGTGCGGGTCTCTATCCTGGGTCCATTCTCAAAAAGCAGACCACATGACCCGAGTGTATTCCCCAGCCCCGAGGGACAGCCAAAGGACAGTTCTTTGGGGAGGGAGTGGACAGAGCTTGGACACGCAGACTGGGGCATCCACATGTGTCATTCAGGGCTCCTCAATGTGCAAGATTGAACTGGGTGTGAGAAAAGAAGTGGGGTGACCTTGGGCTGGGAGCTGGAGCCAGGAGCCATCTTTGTGTACATAGGACAATATTACTAGTTTGATAACTTGATTTATAACCCCTAACTACTTTGGCAGGTATATCTGGGTCTTCACTGGTATTCTTGCCCTCAGAGTGGTCTTGCCTTTATTGTAGTACTTAAAACACATTGTTACAGATGGAATTCATTCCGCCCACCCCCTCCCCCCCAATTTATATGTTGAATGGCCAGGTGGTGGCCTATGCCTGTAATCTTAGCACTTTGGGAGGCCAGGGCAGGAGGATTGCTTGAGGCCAGGAGTTCAAGACCATCCTGAGCAAGAGTAGGACCCCATTTCTACAAAAAATAGAAAAACTAGCCAGGCTTGGTGGTGCATGGCTGTAGTCCCAGTTACTCTGGAGGCTGAGGCAGGAGGATTGCTTGGGCCCAGGAGTTTAAGGCTGCAGCAGTGTGCTAGGCTGATACCACTGCAATCTAGCCTGGGTGACAGAGTGAGATCCTGTCTCAAAAAAAAGAGAAAGATGAAAGAAAGAGAAAGAAAGAAAGAAAGAAAGAAAGAGAGAGAGAGAGAGAGAGAGAGAGAGGGAGGGAGGGAGGGAGGGAGGGAGGGAGGAAGGAAGGAAGGAAGGAAGGAAGGAAGGAAGGAAGAAAGAAAGAAAGAAAGAAAGAAAGAAAGAAAGAAAGAAAGAAAGAAAGAAAGAAAGAAAGAAAGAAAGAAAGAAAGAAAAGAAAGAAAGAAAGAAAAGAGGCATATGTTGAAGCCCTAACCCCAATGTGGCTGTATTTGGATAGAGTCTTAAGAGGTAATTACGGTTGAACGAGGCCATAAGGGTGGGGCCCTAATCCAATAGTACTGGCATCTTTATGAGGAGAGAGGGACACCAGGGATGCATGCACACAGAGGAAAGGCCATTCGAGGACACAGCGAGACAGTGGCCATGTGCGAGCCAAGGAGAGAGACCTCAGGAGAAACCACTCTGCCAGCACCTCAGTCTCAGACTTCCAGCCTCCGGAACAGTGAGGAAAGAAATGTCTGTTGTTTAAACTCCGGATCTGTGGCACTTTGTGGTGGCAGCCCTAGCAGACTGACACACCCACTGTACCATCTCTGTGCCCCCTTAGACTGTGGGATCCTTGAGGACAGGCACTGTTTCTTTATCCCTCTGTATCTCCGTGCCTAGCACAGTGTCTGGTACCTAGTAGATGGCCAACAAATATTATCTGAATAGACACTCATGACTCTTATGTGACAATGTAATGCCAGTCAGCTGCTGGACCAGAAGCTTGATGGGGTCCCCATGGGATCATTCACATGCTCCTGTTCACTCTCCTGCAATCAGGGGCAAGAATTCTTATAGTTCGGGTCACAGCTGATTTGGGGCTGGAGTCAGGAAGGGGTGGGCTATGGTCAAGTGTCAGATGGAACCTGTTCCCTGAGTCCCTTTGGCTTGGTAGCAGGCGGATGGACTAGCTAACCCCTGGCCTTCCCCCCTGCTGAGTAGGTCCGGGCTCTGAGGTGCTCCAGCCCCATCATTTCTGAGCTCCTTTGGGTCTGGGTTTTAGAAATAGGCACAGGTTTTGCCTGAAGACTCCTGGGACAGTGGGGGAGAATTGGGAGGGGAATCTCTACAGCTCATCCTGGAGATGGGGGGACGGACATGTGCCTACTCTCACTTCAGGCTGTGTTCACATCACGCTAAGGGGCATTTCTTGAGCATCCCCTGAATGCAAAGGCATATGTCAGACAAGAGTGAGGGTCACAGGCAGGGAAATTAGTGACACCATAGCCCTTGGGAGTTGGGTGCAGGTGCCAGGGGGCAGAAAACTGGCTCTTGTCACTGTGGGTGAAAGCCCCCAAGTCACACCAGATATTCCATTTAGTATTATAGGTAGAGTAGCTGTATAAGGCAATAGCTCCTCTCACTTATCATCTGGTTACTCCATGGTGCTGTTCATATAAGAGAAAGTCTAATGATAAGCAAATTTTCCTTACCCTTCTAATGCACTTGGGTTTTGCCTAAATGACCAGAGAAGTTTTCTTTTTCTTCAAAATCCAGTAATTTTCATTCTTTCTTTCTTTCTTTCTTTTTTCTTTCTTTTTTTTTTTTTTTTTTTTTTGAGACAGAGTCTCACTTTGTTGCCTAGAGTGAGTGCCGTGGCATCAGCCTCGCTCACAGCAACCTCAATCTCCTGGGCTCAAGTGATCCTACTGCCTCAGCCTCCTGAGTAGCTGGGACTACAGGCATGCACCACCATGCCTGGCTAATTTTTTCTATATATATTTTTAGTTGGTCAATTAATTTCTTTCTATTTTTAGGAGAGACCAAGTCTCGCTCAGGCTGGTTTCGAACTCCTGACCTCGAGCAATCCGCCCGCCTCGGCCTCCCAGAGTGCTAGGATTACAGACGTGAGCCACCACGCCCGGTCCAGTAATTTTCTTAAGAGTATTTTGTAGAAAACACAAACTGCTTTTCCTCTGCTCACGCCACAACAATCAACACAAAATTCATCTATAACCAAATCAGGGGTTGCAGTTTTTCCTGACACACCAAGCCAGCAGTTCTGTAGTGGACATAGCTGGGTGTTCTCCAGCTCAATACCAGCACTATCTAGAGCAGGCGTCCTCAAACTACATCCCGAGGGCCACATGCGGGTTTTTTTGCCCATTTGTTTTTTTGCTTCAAAATAAGATATGTGCAGTGTGCATAGGAATTTGTTCATAGTTTTTAAAACTACAATCCGCCCTCCAATGGTCTGAGGGACAGTGAACTGGCCCCCTGTTTAAAAAGTTTGAGGACCCCTGATCTAGAGGCACTATCAGGTGACACACGAGACTGCCTCTACTTCCAGTGCCAAACACAAGCCCCAGGCTGTTTCGCCTGTGCATCTGACTGACTGGCTATACATTGGGGTCCCCATGAACTCCTCCTTGGGTTTGATTAATTTGCAGGAGCAGCTCACGGAACTCATGGAAACACTTAGGTTTACTGGTTAACTATAAGGAATATTACCAAGGGTACAGATGAGGAGGTGCAGAGGGCTCAGTATGGGAGGAGGGGCGTGGAGCTGCCATGCCCTCCCCAGCCACACCACCCCCAAGGAGCCTCCACGAGTCCAGCTGGCCAGAAGCTCTGTCAACCCTGTCCTCTTGGGCCTTTTGTGTAGACTTCATTGGATAGGCAGGACTGAAGCATGGACAACCGTGTGTAGCAATGTGATTGGACAAAAAGGATCTGATGTTACACAAACAGCCTGAGCGGGGAAACCCAGCAAGGCCTGTCTGTTCAGCGTCTTCTCTGTCTCTCTGTGTGGCCTTCCTTCCTCCTGGGTACAAGGCAGGACCCTTTCCGAAATTGGGCATCTTATGCCCTACAATGAGACAGGGTAGGTTGCAGAATTGCTTTATGGCAGAAAAAAGACAGAAAGGCAGGGTAAGATCACGGTATATTTTTAGTATCTATGGCTTGCCTTGGGGAGAAAAAGGAGCAGGTGAAGGAGGGCAGGAGAAGGGCAGAGAGATTGTGCTTTCTGAGGCTGCTTCTGAGGTCTAAAGTGCCCCTACATTATAACAAAAGACTGTGTTTCACCTTTATCACTCTGAAGCTGCTCTGAAGCTGCTTGAGGAACCAAGGACAAAAGGCCCAATTCTTCAACAAAAGATATGCTTATTGTTTGTCACTTAGGAAATAACAAGAACTGTGGGAATTATGAGCCAGGAATCATGGATAAAATGGAAAGAGATATATTAATAGAATATATAGAATTTATATTTTTTTTTTAAAAAAAATTTAGGTTATTAAGTATGAAATGTCCGATTTCCTTAAGTACTAAGTTTGACAGTTGGTATCTCTGACATTTCACCTTGACACTTCTTGTTTTATTTTTATCGTGAAGGTACATCTTCATTTTTTCAAACCCACAGTTTGGCTTGTGATTATCTTTCAAGTTTCTTTTAGAGCAATTTTTGTGAAGCCATGGATAAGTCAAAAATTTGTGTTATTTTTGAATATGAGCTCCATCATGGAACCAATACAGCGCAGACAGTTCGAAATATCAACAAAGTGGGAAGGATGTGGCTAATGAATGCACGGTATGTTGATGGTTTGAGAATTTCCATCCTGGTCATTGTTAATCTTGAAAATAAGCCACATGGGCGACCTGAGACCAAGACAGATAGTGGTGAGCTGAAAGCTATAGTAGAAGCGAATCCATCTCAATCTACATGTGAATTAGCAGCAAGGTTTGATGTTACTATTCCAACAATATTGGACCATTTGAAACAAATGGGCAAGATAAAAAAGCCGGATAGATGGGTTCCACATGAATTAAACGAGCGTCAGAAGAGAAATCATCTCAAAGCTTGCCTTTCTTTGCTGTCACGACATAAAGGTGAACCATTTTTATACTGTATTGTTACATGTGATGAAAAATGGATTCTTTTTGACAATTGCAAGCATTCGGCACAGTGGTTGGATAAAGATGAAATGCCAAAACACAGTCCAAAACTGAATATTCAACAAAAAAAGCTAATGATGTGTGTTAAGTGGTCCAGCGCTGATATTATCCACTACAGCTTCATGAAACCTGGTCAGTCGATTACAGCGGATGTCTACTGAAACCAGTTGGATGAAATGATGAGGATGCTTGTGATTAAGCAGCTGAGATTGGTCAATAGGGACAGGCCAATCCTCTTGCAAGACAATGTTCTCTACCCCATGTCGCACAAACAACACTGTTCAAACTACAGAAGCTGGACTTGGAAACTCTCTGTCATCCACCATATTCACCAGATCTTGCACCAACTGACTACCACTTCTTCCAGGCTTTGGACCACTTCTTGCAATGAATAGTATTCAGGTCTCAACAAGCTATGGAAAACACCTTTCATGATTTCATCACCACTCGCTCTCCAGGCTTCTTTGCTTCTGGCATACAAAAGCTACCATTAAGATGGCAAAACTGTGTCGATAGTTTAGGTGCATACTTTGATTAATTGTACTGCTTCTTGTTTGAGATAAACTAAACTTTTGATAAGAAATGGACAGTTCATGTTTAATGATCTAATAAATTTATATATGGCCGGGCACAGTGGCTCTTGCCTGTAATCCTAGCACTCTGGGAGGCTGAGGTGGGATGATCACTTGGGGCCAGGAATTCAAGACCATCCTGAGGAACATAGCGAGACCCTGTCTCTACAAAAAATAGAAAAAGTAGCTGGGCATGGTGGCAAATGCCTGTAGTCCCAGCTACTTGGGGGGCTGAGGCAGGAGAACTGCTTGAGCCCAGGAGTTTGAGGTTGCAGTGAGCTATGATGATGTCATTGCACTCTAGCCCAGGCAATAGAGTGAGACCTTGTCTCAAAAAAAAATGTATATATATATATATTACATACATATATATATATAAAATGTCACAAGTATATTTTGGTGTTGTTCGTTCAGAATTGATATTCTCATATATGTGGTGTATTCTTTCCAATATATAGTTTCTTTTTAAATTTTGCATTTTTAATTGATGCACAATAGATGTACAGGGTTTCGGGACACATGTGATAACTTAATACATTCATATAATTGGTAAAAATCAAATCAGTGTTCTTGGGATATCCATCACCTTAAATATCTGTCTTTTCTTTATGCTAGAACCATTCAGATTCTTCTCTTCTAGCTAGTTTGAAATATACAATAGATTATGGTAAACTGTAGTCACCCTACTGATCTATCTAACCCTAAGTCTTATTTCATCTCTCAAACCATATGTTTGTACCCATTAATCAGCTTCTCCTCCTTTCCGCTTCCCTTCCCAGTCTCTGGCAACCATAAATCTACTCTCTTTTGTCATGAGATCCACTTTTTTAGCTCCCACGTATGAGTGCGAACATGTGATATTTATCTTTCTGTGCTTGGCTTATTTCGTTTAATATAATGACCTCCAGTTCCATCCATGTTGCTGCAAATGACAAGATTGCATTCTTTGCTATGGCTGAATCATATTCCATTGTGTATCTATACTCCATTTTCTTACCCATTCATTTATTGTTGGGCAGTTAGGTTGATTCCATACTTTGGCTATTATTGATATGAATGGTGCTATTAACACAATAAACTTGGGAATGCAGATGTCTTTTTAATACGTTGATTTCCTTTCTTTTGGATATATATCCAGTAATGGAATTGCTAGATCATATAGTAGCTATATTTACTTCTTTGAGAACCTCCATACTGTTCTCCATAGTGGCTGTACTAATTGGCAATTCTACCAACAGCGTACGAGCGTTTCTCTCTCTCCGCGTCATTGCCGGCACCTGTTATTGCCTGCCTTTTTGATAAAAGCCATTTTAACAGGGGTGAGATGATATCTCATTGCAGTTTTGATTTGCATTTCTCTAATAATTAGTGATGTTGAACGTTTTTTCATATATCTGTTGGCCATTTGTATGTCTTCTTTTGAGAAGTATCTATTCAGATCTTTTGCCTGTTTTTTAATTGGATTACTTAGCTTTTTGCTATAGAGTAGTTTGAGCTCCTTGCATATTCTGGTTATTAATCTCTTGTCAGATGAGTAGTTTGAAAATATTTTCTCCCATTCTGTGGGTTATCTCTTCACTTTGTTGATTGTTTCCTTGCTGTGCAGAGACTTTTTAATCACTTTGGTACCAGCATCAACTATAGTCGATAGCCACAGGTGAACGTGCATATCGACTTTAGCCGACAGCCGTGATATGACTTTCCTAATTTTTCATTTATCAAAATAAAATTGTGAACATTTAAAAATAACGTAATGAAAACACACATGTATATGTTACTTATTCTGATTTACATTACAAGTAAAGCTGCCTGTAAAGTAAAACAAGCTTTCAGTGCTTTAAAGCTTTCCTCATCACACAAGAGCAAAACGGATTCGTCGTCAATGCACAGCACAAACTATCGTGCGGACTGTGAGTGCCGGCTGTGGGCAAGGTTTCACGGCTGGTGAGCGCTGTACCAAAGTGGTTAACTTGCTGTATTCCCATTTATTTATTTTTGCTTTAGTTGCCTGTGCTTTTATGGTCTTGCCCAAAAAATCTTTGCTCAGACCAATGTCCTGGAGCATTTCTCCAATGTTTTCTAATAGATTTATAGTTTCAGGTCTTAGATTTAAGTCTTTAATCCATTTTTCTTTGATGTTTTTGTATGGTGAGAGTTTGGGTCTGGTTTCATTCTTCTGCAATAGTTAGCCAGTTTTCCCAGCACCATTTATTGTAGAGACTGTCCTTTCCCCATTGCATGTTCTTGGCACCTTTGTTGAAGATGAGTTATCTGTAAATGCATGAATTTATATCTGGGTCCTGTATTCTGTTCCATGGGTCTATGTGCCTGTTCTTACACCAGTACTGTGCTTATTTGGTTACTAAAGCTTTACAGTAAATTTTGAAATCAGGTAGTGTGATGCCTCCAACTTTGTTCTTCTTGTTCAGGATTGCTTTGGTTATTTGGGGTCTTTTGTGGGTCCATATACATTTTCAGATTTTTTTTCTACTTCTGTGAAGAATGTTGTTGGAATTTTGATAGGGATTATATTGAACCTGTAAATTCCTTAGGGTAGTGTTGTCCTTTTAACAATATTAATTTTCCAATGCACGAACATGGAATACTTTCCATATTGTGTGTGAGTGTGTGTCCTCTTCAATTTCTTTCATCAGTGTTCTATAATTTTCCTTGTATAGCTCTTTCACCTCTTTAGTTAAATTGATTCTGGGTATTTCATATTTTTGTAGTTTTTGTAAATGGGACTGCTTTCTTGATTTCTTTTTCAGATTGTTCTCCATTGGCATATGTAAATACTACTGATTTTTGTATGTTAATTTGGTATCCTGCAACTCTACTGAATTTGTTTATGAGCTCTAACAGTTTTTCGGTAGAGTCTGGAGATTTTTCCAATACATAGTTTCTAATCTTTTTTATTACAAGACAGTTTTCTTGTATAATAGTTTTTAGTATTTGTTCTGTACCCTTATTTTGGTTTTCTTCTTCAGGGACTCCCATTGTCCATATATTGTTGTGCCTTCTTTGCCCAACTTTAATATTTGTCACCTTCTGTTTCTCTTAAAGCATTACCTATTGTGTTTATTAACAGTTGTACTCCTTCTGTTTTAGCCTTAATTTATGAAGTGATGTTTTTCTTTTTGTTACTATCTATATCCTGGAGTTCTGTCACCACAGTTCTGATTTCTCCAATCCCAATTTGAGCAGGTCTTTCATGTTTTGCATCAATTCCTGGATGTATTTTTTTTTTACCACTTTGAGATAATAGGTTACAGTTTTATATTTTTTTATGTAGGTATGTCTTTCTGGCATAACGTTATTGTCTGTAGCAATATTATTCTGCTCCTGTTCTCTTTATATTTTTTTAATTGTTTACTGTCATGTGAAATTAGTTGTTCTAAAGTGTTAGGAAGAGGTATGGTTCAAGATATTTTTATCACTACTTAAATCTCTCTCATGTGTTGTGTTCACACAGTGTTAGAGATGTGGCTTGCTTCCTCAGACTTCCTAGTTCTCTTTCCCTGGCCCCATTTTTATCTGGATCAGTGCTTTACTTCATCTTTGTCATTCCTGTTTTGGGCAGTTTTTATTGCAATCCCAGCCTTTTTATTTATTTATTTTTTTTGAGACAGAGTCTTGCTCTGTTGCCCTGGGTGGAGTGCGATGGCGTAATCACCGCTCACAGCAACCTCACACTCCTGGGCTCAAGCGATCCTCCTGGCTTAGCCTCCCGAGTAGCTGGGACTACAGGCACGCGCCACCACGCCCTGCTAATTTTTCTATTTTTTGTAGAGACAGGGTCTTGCTATGTTGCTCAGCTGGTCTTGAATTCCTGAGCTCAAGCGATCCTCCTGCCTCCGCCTCCCAGAGTTCTGGGATTACAGGCGTGAGCCACCACGCCCACACCCCAATCCCAGCCTTCATCATGTACAGCTACAGTCCTTATTCTCGTGTTAGTGTTGTTATTAGGGATCACTGTGGAATTTTATCAGTAATATTTTTAGCATTTATTATGTGATTTTACCATATAATTATGTGATCTTAGTCTTTTAAATTATCCTTGACTTATGTTGGCAGACTTCCTAATTGTAAAACTGTGTGTACTGAGAATTTTTGTATCTATATTTTTACGTGAAATTGGTCTATAGTTTTGTCTTAACTTAATTCATCGAGTCCCATTATTAAGGTCATGTTTGCTTTATAAAATCATTTCAATGTTTTTCAATCATCTGGAATAGTTTGAATAACATAGGAAGTTTCCATTGTTTAAAAATTGATAAGAATTCATCACTTCTTCTTCCTTCTGGGCCCACACTAAACTACATTTCTCAGCCTCACATATTGGTAGGGTCCCATGTGAGTTCTGGCTAATAAAATGGGCAGAAGAAAATCCCTTCCAGGCCTGGGCCAGAAAAACCTCCAATTTCCCATCCTTCGTGCACTTTCTTCTCTTACAATGACCTTGAAACTATCTGTTAAGGATGGGAGAGGCATCAGATGGGAGGAACATGGATTCTTGGACTACCATTGGTGTTAGTCACTCACCAGTGAGAAACACCTGTTTTGGTCTTGATGAGAGTAAAAGATAAATCTCTATTGCATTAATCCCCCCAAGATATAAGGACAGAAGTTATAGCAATCAGTATTACCTTATTACTAGTATAAACTACTGTAAAATCATCTAGACCTGATCCATTTCTAAGTCATGGATGTTTTGAAGTTTTACTGAGATATAATTCACATACCACATAATTCACCTATTTAAAGTGTACAATTCAATGGTTTTTACTATATTCACAGATATGTGCAACCATCATCACAGTCAATTTAAGACATTTTCAGGCCGGGCGCGGTGGCTCAAGCCTGTAATCCTAGCTCTCTGGGAGGCCGAGGTGGGCGGATCCTTTGAGCTCAGGAGTTCGAGACCAGCCTGAGCAAGAGCGAGACCCCATCTCTACTATAAATAGAAAGAAATTAATTGGCCAACTAATATATATAGAAAAAAATTAGCCAGGCATGGTGGCGCATGCCTGTAGTCCCAGCTACTCGGGAGGCTGAGGCAGCAGGATTGCTTGAGCCCAGGAGTTTGAGGTTGCTGTGAGCTAGGCTGACGCCACGGCACTCACTCTAGCCTGGGCAACAAAGTGAGACTCTGTCTCAAAAAAAAAAAAAGAC